>JAOWBN010202531.1:0-14627 GCA_028565015.1 Pinguicula moranensis | reverse complement strand
ATACAGAACTATTTGCTACTACTAAGTACTTTATCCTTGCAGATGAAGTTACAAGGCGACAAGACAGGAAGAAAAGGTCAACTTGCTGTAGCTACTGAGGTACAATTTGGATAATTTGTTCGCACATTTGTATGAATTTTCAACTCGTGTAGAGGGGTCTATGCTTGTATACTAGTGAATTTGCCTGCATTTCTTAATGGACTGGGCTAGGAAAACATATGCTTTTCTCTTCTTTAAGGCATCTGGTCTTCCTTTTCTTGAGTATGGTTTTGCATTTTAAACTGTTTTTATCATTCTGCCTTCTGAATTAGGTTTTTGAGGTCGCTCCATCAGTGCACATGGTAGAGCTGCGTAAAACAGGTGGTGACACCCTCGAGTTCCATAAGGCATGCCCACACTCTACTTCTAAGACATCCTTTCAATGTATCTTTTATTTATTTCTCACCATTTTTTCTCTCTTTAATTTGCGCAATTTGCACTTGAATGGCAGTTCTACAAGTCCTTCTCATCAGGATTAAAAGATATCGTCTGGACGTCTGAATCACAAGATGAAAAAACAGGTGAATCCTCCGTCCATCCACGCCCCTCAATGCATGCATGACAAGGCCATTGCACTTGGATACTTCTTGTCTTCTTCAATTTGCCAGATCCTAATGACTGACCATGTATGCAATTTCAGTGGCTCCTTGATCATCATCCAGACCCGAAGAACCATATGGCTTCATTACGTGCATAAAGTCATCATCACTTGCAATTTGCGCTGTGGAAGAAGTATGCTGCTGAATAGGTACACAAAAGAGGTAGTAGAATCAAGTAGGATTTACATTACCATATGGGGTTTTTGTGATATTACGAAGTTGCATCTCACCAGTACTATATAGTTTTCTGATGTTGGAGCAACTGAAATCCACCATCAAGAACTCTGCTCTTTCTAATATTCGAATGGAGAAGCAGAGGTTCGGCATGTATCAACATCATAATGCCCCCATGACCTTGTGTATACAAAACGAAGAGTACAGGCTAACACATAAATATCCTGCAGTGGGCAACCTATGTATTCTCTTCCCTGAATCAATTCCTTTAGCTGAATACTTATGTCATAGGGTACCTTTTCTCTTTATTGTGTCTTAATCAATTCCTTTAGCTGAATACTTATGTCCTAGGGTGCCTTTTCTCTTTATAGTCTTCTTCAATTGCCCCATTTAAATAATTATTTCTCACTCCGCGGTGAAGCATTTGTAAATGTTTCTTTTAGATAAGTGAAATGGTCAAGATAATAATTTTACCAGCTCAAACATTTAAGAGCCGCACGAGCATGAACTTCGATATATCGGGGGAAAGTGTTTTGGTTATCCTAATTTTAAATTAATTTTTAATTTTTTTTATTATTGGGGAAAGGGAGCTTACTTTAGTATTAGCTCGGCCTAACCCTCTCTCCATCCGCCATTGCCTACGACCATTAACCTAAATGCACTCCAAAACCATATGCACAAATATGTGTACTAATGAATCGATACTAGTTCTACCTTTATATAAATGAATGTGGCCGGTAACGGGCTGTGTCTGTGTGAGTTTTCCTTGACCAATTCATAATTTCATCATCTTCACAAAATGACCATACCTTACGACCTGCCTGTACTTGATTTAGCATAAAAAAAGAGTCCATTAGTTTTTGTTATTAATGTGTAGGCTAGGGTGGCAACTAGAGAAACAGATGTATCATGTATATCCAAGTACAGCAGCGACGTGGCTTGATTTCAGACAGTAGATCTGTGCTATGGATTCATATATGAATTCTATAGCTAAGTACGGAAATAAATATCTAAATTTTGAGTGCAGGGGGGATAAATATATCACGTTGGTTAAGGAAATATAAACGAAAAACACACAATACATACATGTAAATGGATTGGAACCGTTTCATATTGTGTTTACTTTCTAGCACAAAGAAAACTCGAAACGTTTCGAAGTTTCTTACCAAGAACGAGAATTGAGGAGTTCAATGTAGGGCCAAGTCAACTCCGATGTTGATTGGGCCGACTCACCAACCTTCCCCACGTGACCGTCCATTTGCGTGTTTGATTCGTTCGGCACGGTAGCACATACACAGCATTTAATTTGTAGTTGGGAAGCAGCCACCAATGCCAACCCGTAAGCCGTATTGAATACGACATAATTCCTTTAACCTGCATCGACATATGTATGGTTATGAGTTATAAACAGATAGAGACAAGACAGGCAAATTGCAGAAGAGTTTTCAAGTGATGACCATTGACCAGAAGGAATATGTAGTTTACATATCAATATGAACACTTACCCAGCTCCAAGTCAAAGTGATCATGAGATGATTGCTTCAAGGAAAGAACTATTGTAATGTAAAAGTAAACTAGCCCACTTTTCGCAACCATATTACCTATATATTTTGTTGTTTGGCAGATTTAGCTAAGATTCTTAGACTTAGACAGGTCGGTGTCTATTAACTGCTCTACTCTGCCAGCGAAGTCCTCGTTTCTTGGACCATTTTTTCCATTCCCACTAATTCGGTAGTTGAGCTATCCCTGCACCATTCCTTTATCACACTTAACCTTAAATGCTAGTTGGATAGGTTGTCTGGCTGAGTACTCATATTTGCTGCTGTCTTAATTATTATATCCTCCTTTCAGCTTCCAGCTTCAACCATCTATAAGATGTCCAATTACAAGCTTGTAAGTCTCATTAAGTAAGTATATGAACTCCCTCTTTAGTCTTTACCCCAGCTAGAGTTTGAAGAACAGCAATAAGCAGAAAGTTTTCGTACTGGGAGCAGCAAGTTTCAGCAAAGTTATATTCATCTATCATGGATAGGATGAATGACGAGAGACTCCAGGCGGGAGTGGCCTTCAAGGATTCTTCTCCAGTGGTTATCAAAATACGGCGAAAACTGCCTGATTTCTTGCAGTCTGTGAAGCTGAAATATGTCAAGTTAGGCTATGGTTATTTGTGCAATCCGGCCACACTCATCTTCTTCTTATTCGTCTCGACTGTGGTTGCTTACACATCATTTCAACTCGCTGATATGGGGCTCAGACTTTTCTCTGATATGCTGACAACTCAAAAACTTGTTCTGGACACTGTCACCCTTGTAACTGCTTCAGCGTCACTCGTGTTATTGCTGGTTATCTATTGGTTTAAGAAACCAAAACCGGTCTACTTGGTAGATTTTGCCTGCTGCAAGCCAGATGATGGAAGGAAACGATCCATAGATGCTTTCATGAAGTTGACAGAGGACAGCGGCTCTTTCTCTCAGCAGTCGATTGATTTCCAGAGTAAAGTATCATATCGTTCCGGGTTAGGGGACGAAACTGCCATACCAGCAGGTATCACCAACACGCCATCAGATCTGTGCATGGAACAAGCTCGATCAGAGGCAGAGTCTGTTATGTATGATGCAGTGGAATCTCTGCTGAGCAAGACTGGAGTCAAGCCTAAGGAAATTGGGATCCTTATTGTCAACTGCTCCTTATTCTGTCCCACCCCATCTCTCTCTTCCATGATTGTCAACCGTTTCAAGCTCAGAAGTGACATCAAGACATTCAATCTTAGTGGAATGGGCTGCAGCGCTGGCCTCATATCCATAGACCTGGCAAAACACATGCTTGTGGCCAATCCCAACACCTATGTAGTTGTTGTGAGCACGGAGAACATAACACTCAACTGGTATTTCGGAAATGACCGATCGATGCTTCTGTCCAACTGCATCTTTCGCATGGGATGCGGAGCCATTCTTCTATCAAATAAACGCAGCGACAGGAAGCGGTCCAAGTACCAGCTTGTGCACACGGTTCGAACACACAGGGGAGCAGAAGATAAGGGCTACAACTGCGTTGCTCAGAAAGAAGATGACAAGGGTATCATCGGAATATCCCTAGCCAAGGATTTGATAACAACGGCTGGTGAAGCTTTGAAGGCAAACATCACCACATTAGGGCCTCTGGTTCTCCCACTATCAGAACAATTCCTATTTCTTATGACCCTGTTAAGAAGAAAGGCACTTGGATCTAAAGTAAGGCCTTATATACCCGACTTCAAGCTCGCATTCGAGCATTTCTGCATACATGCCGGAGGCCGAGCTGTTCTTGATGCAACACAGAAGAATCTGCAATTGACGGATGAGCACATGGAGGCATCCAGGATGACTCTACATCGTTTTGGTAACACATCAAGCAGCTCACTTTGGTATGAACTGTCCTACGCAGAAGCAAAAGGGCGTGTGTTGAAAGGTCACAGAGTGTGGCAGATCGGTTTCGGATCAGGTTTCAAGTGTAACAGCGCAGTGTGGAGAGCCCTGAGAGACATTTCTGCTGAAGAGAGTAAGGGCAATCCGTGGATTGATTGTATTAATAGGTATCCAGTGAAGGTTCCCTCCTTTGTATGATCCTAATCTCTGCTTTGCTTTACTCCATGATGTTATATACAGCTGAAAGATATTCAATGTATTTATTATCACATACGAATTTACCTTCTGGTTCGCCAATCTGTTGAAAAGAAAGATACAAAATGAAAGAAGAAAGTGAAGGGAATTTATCCTGTAAAAATCAAGAGCATCAAACATGTACTAAAAGAAGAAGCCTTTTTGTATCATCAAACATGTACAGATCAAGTAGCATCAAGAAACTCAAGTTGTTTGGGAAGAACAGAACATAGAACTATCTTGAATGCAAACAAATTAGTAATTCGTATGATACACAAGCGTAGTTCCCTTTAGGGATCATTGGCCCAGTTTAATCGTTAGCATCTTTCATGTATCATATTAGTCAGAACAAAATAGTTAGAGACAACATGGTTACAAACAAAAACAGAACATAGAGACGAGTGTCCTAAAATTCTAGAAAGCCACCTTTATGTATCTGTGGTCGACAATAGACTGACGGTAGCTAGAGCCCTCGTTCTTGGGTCCAATAGAATTAATCATCATGCTCATGTGGTCCGCAGCGCCGACTCAGGCACTCGGAAATTGGCTAATGATACCGCCCGGTTTCTCCGGCGGCGAATCGTCTCGGCGAAGTCATTCCAGGGCAGTTCTCTACATTCAGAGCATACAAACAACTGGCGGATTGGGGCAGGCATTGAACACGGCCTTCAAACCCAATAATCAGCATCAACATGCCCTAACATCGGAAAAAAAGTCGAAATCACAATCCTCATCTCCAGCAGCAGCAGAGAAGCAGGAACCAGTGGAGCAAGGGAGGCAGTTGAGTGGCGCTGACGTACTGATGGCACTCGGCAGAGCCAGGGCTCAGAAAGTGAAGAAAAATAGAGGGAAGAAGAGTGAAATCGCCACCGTTTTCAAGATCCCGGACAACGCACCGAGAGAGACGAATCAAGAGGGTAATGTGAGGCCCCTGCAAATCAAATCGGAATGGGGAGATCGTTTGGAGGTTCTCGAAAGGAAACTTGAAGAACTAGCACAGAGGTGAGTGAAAAACTTACATTCTTTCAACAATTTCAGAGTTTATCCGAATTTTACCAGTTATTATGGCAGTTGATGTTCAGATTATGCTCAAAGTATAGTAAAGAAAGATATAGCAGATATTTAGTCCTAAGCATCAAAATTCATATATGAAGTTTATGAAGCTCTGCCTCAAATGGTCTCAGTTGCACATTCCCAAACACAAGAAAAAACCCTACATGGCCTCTAATGGTCGAGTTCTCAAGCATTTGGCTTACTGCTGCATTTCTATGCGACACCTTTCCAAATTACAAACATTGATGCTCCAACTTCTAAGTAGGGCTTATATCGTATGTGATAAAATTTAGTAGACTCGGCCCAACAGTAAATGGATTCGAGTTCGGGTTCAGATTTAGTCCAACAGTAAATGAGTTCGGAGTTCAGGTGTGTGCGTGTATAATCTAACACAAAATGAATGCGGATCACTTTCTTAAAAAACTTAGTACTACCACATTTTTTATATAGCTATAACTTTTTTTTCGTAATTCGTGTGGAATAGTATACTCCCAACAGTTTGTTACGACCACCATCATCATTACCGCTGCTCGTCTCCTCTTTCCATAGATCCACCACCAACGTTGGTTTTATCATTCCTCGGTCTTACAGATGGGGTGGCATTTGCAAACCAGGCTGTTGGCTGTAAAGAAACTTACAATATCAATGATTTATGAAACATAAAACATGCTAAAGTGCAGTGCATGCCTGATGAACATGAAGGCAACTTGAAGAACATAGCCAATTCGACCATCTGGTAAAACCATTAGCACCATCTGCATTCCTGCTGGCATTGGCCCCCTTCCATACCAAGCAATCCACATGAGGAAAACAAAAGGATCCATTGACTACCTGCAGGAACCCGGCTGCCGTTAGTGGTGGTGTGTAAGGATTTATTGGTTCACAATCCACAACATATCTGGATGAGGAATATAGTTGGGGACTTGAGGGTGGTGAGGATTAGATGTATTGAACTTCTTCTCAGCCTGAGATTTTGCAAGCACTACTTCCAACAGCTGGCCTGCATTTGACATATAGTAATGAAATCGTACAAACATGCACGGTGGCAAATGAACTGTCAAAGCTTCTCAAGAGCATATCAGTTTTGATTACTAAGTTGTTACAACTCCACCAATTTAACCATTTATCTCATACTTCTCTATCTCTTCAATAGCCTTTAGTAGTGCACCAGACCTTTCTGAATAGTGGACAAACACAAAGTCTCTCTTTCCATCACTTTTATTTAAATACCAATTGCATATTCAACATTGAGCTGATACCTGAGAAGAACCAGTAGAGTGATCTAAAGTAATCTTTGGATCAGCCCGCGTAACAGTCGGTGTGTGGCCATCCAACTTGAAGCTTGCAGCAGACATTCGGTGCCTGGAATAATCAGCACGAGTGCAAAACTACGATTACAACCTGGATTTTGAGGATCCTGTAATCAGAAGAGGATATAAAGTCAGATTGAGAAAATAAATCACCCTGAGAACTCACACATGATAATTATTCAAGAAAATAAGTGTATGAATGCATGAATCGTCATGTGATATACAGATATAAGCCCAAGAAAGACCTCTATGAGCTCAATGTTTTCGGCACCCGGACCAGTTCCTTAAATTTTTTCGAACTCATCATCAGTTAAATTCTTAAGAATATTCCCCATGAACAGTCTGTATTTACTCTCAGAAAGCGAGCACCTCAATGTTCTCCCCTGCAGTACACAAGGCATGACAAGTAACAAGCAGCAATGCACTGACCTCTTGTAAGCTTTAAACCAAAAATAATCTAGACTTCACTACGTGTAAGGTCAAAATAACCTTGAACTCATTTGTTTTATTGTATTTTTATTTATTTATTTTATTAGTACTTATATTTCTATAATGTATTTATTTTTCTCTCTTTTTTTTTGGTTTTTCTTTCACTCTTCGAACGGGAGGTTTTACGAAAACATTCTATTCATCCCATTTTGGGATATGAGTATGATTGCATACATCTTACCCCCTACTCCGTCTGCGATTTATTTGATATGTTTGGTTTTATTTGGTTTAATTTTCTTTGTTGTGTAAATTTCAATAGCTTTTTGTGCCACATCTGTGGTTCCGAAAGCAACAAAAGCAAAGCCTTTGCTCACCGGTTCCCTTGTTTTTCATTACTCTAACCTGCATGTTATGAAGGTATGACTAATCAGACTGAGAGGAATTGTATTAGTTTTTTAATTAAAATAGTTGCATTATATAAAATAAACTTGATTCTCTTAAAGGTGATCTTTTACAGAAATTCAAATCCTCCACTGCTTCTGCAAACTAAGAAGTGTCGATTTTGCATTAGCTCATTTGCAACATCAATATGAAGAAACTGTACAAGTTTATTATTTATAGATAGAATAAACCAAACTAAATCAAACATACCCAGTAAATCCCGCCCGTGAGCAGGATCTGGGAAAGGTAAGATGTATACAGTCATGCCCCTATCCCAATAAAGATACAGAGACTGTTTTCGTACAGCTCCCCAGCTCGAATAATCTTAAAAGAAATAAAGAGAAGAAGAAAGAAGAGAAGAAGGGATGAGATTAAAAAAAAGGAATGAAAAATAAAATAAAAAATAAAAATGAATACATAAAAAAAAAATATAGGTACTGATAAAGTAAAAATAAAAAAAATAAAGTACAGTAACTAAGTTAGATAGAATATTATTGTGTAGTTATAGAAAAATATTAATTAGAGTGTAAGGTTACATTCAATTATAAGTAGACCCATATGCACTCGCATCTAGAGTCTATTTACTGTTGGGTGTCTACTAAATTCATTGGTTAACAACAATAACTCAATCCATATTGATACGCAATAACCACACAGAAACTTATATAACTTCTTGTAACTTTACAATTTGTAAATTTTAGTTTTTAAAAAAAAAAAAATTATCTAGGGAAACTATTCGCAAGTCGCAGGGCAGGGTTCTAAATCAAAAGGCCCAATCCAACAGTCAAAACCTAAAATAAAAATCAAACAAAATTCTCTTCCCGTTTTTATCACATCCTCGTACGTGTCGCCCTCAAAATCGGAGCTCACCCTCGCTGCGCTGTTGTTGTCACTCTTCCGTCAGAAAGGTAACCCTCTGCTCCTCTTCTTCTTCGTTTTTGTTTTAGAGTGCGATTCTTCTTTTTATTCGAGTTCTTCCTCTTCTTTTTCCGTGCTGGAATTGGGGATTTTCGTGATTAAGGATTTTGGAGGGTTGGCAATTGGTGGGGTGGGGGGTCATGATTACCCCAGAATTAAGTATTCTTGATGTATAGATTTATAAAATCTGAGTACATAAAATTTTTATGCCAAAGGATAATATGCCAAATCTTTTCCCAGCCGTGAAGGTACTAATATTATGCCAATTGATAATTCGGTTTCGCTTCGTTTGACCGGGATTCATGATAGTGATGAAGAGGGGGACAATCATAGGCGAAATTGACAAGCAGAGTATGAGACATGACCGACTAGAGTATGAAAGCATGAGGTTGGAAGGTTTGGGTTTGGAGGATGAGGATGCAGTGGAGGAGAGACGGTGAGTATGAGACACTCTTCATTAGAGGAGTCAGCCTATTTGCTAATTGCTATAAGTACTTTGACTCTATATCTTGTTGTATGAAAAAGAAATTATGTTCTGCTGAAACTGGTGGCTGGGAAATATCTACTTTGTTTCTCATTGGCTCTGTTGAGACTAAGGACCTGAAATTATTGGCAAATGGCAATTAATGATGTATTTATGTGCAGAATGGAAAATGGTGATGAAGGACTGTGTGAATTGAGGGAAAAAATTACCAGAGTATATTCAGATTTTATGATCAGGTGAAACGGACTTCTACTATAATCATTAATTGAGATTTGAGTTTCAAACTGATAGTTCCAATGATCTGACTAATTTAACATTACTTCAAAACGTAGGATAACAAAATTCGAAGAGCTAGTTTCTGCAGGAAGCAGATTCCTAGTTGGCTTTAAGCAGGCAATGGGTGAGTATTTATTATTGGTTGCTTATTGGCAGTCCATGCTTGTATGTTTTCTCTACTTGCAGTTGGTGATATTTGTCACAACTCAACTTTACATAAGCATTTAAGTCAGACGATCGAGCAATGTTACCGGATTACATTGTTGCAGCTCAGCTGTGATTCTTTATTGCTTGGTGCTATTAATCAGATCAATTGTAACTAGCTGAAACATTGAGTTATTTATTTACTTATTACCTTCAGGGTTTCTAAGGCGACCTGCAATTGATAAGAAATCTTCCTTGGTCGATGGCATTCTTAAAGCTAATAGTTCAAGAAGAGTTTTATCCTATATTGAAGGTGGGTGCATGAAAAATCATGATGCTGCCCAAAGTGTTGAAAAGTGTAAGTCTGTTCTGGATTCTTCTAAAACTTTGAGCGTGCCATGTGAATGAATTTAGCATCAATTGTTGTCACCATAACTCATTAATGTCAATATCTCATGGATATGTTGCAGAAGTGAATAAATGCTATCTCGGGCTTCAGGATCATATAAGCAAAGGTAATTATCCGCACATATATATATATATATATATATATTTATTTATTGGGATGTATTCATACATATATGATTTTTGATCAGCAGAGTTGTTATGAGAATGCAACTTTATGTGCTGATTGCTTGACATTTGAACATTTTGTATCAGCCAAAGTTGTGATAGACGAACTTCGGTGCCTTCTAAAGGATGCAGCATGCATTGTGGAAACCACAAATGAGAAATGTGAAGATGCTAGCCGCATCTTTGAGTCTGTCATCACTTCCTGCGATGAAGTAAAGTTCCTCTGTTGCCATATATGTGCACTTGCTCAATTATATACATGGGAAACAAAGTGACTCAGTTGAGCTGTTATCTTTCACAAACACACACATGTCTATGCATATATGCATAGATCTTGTGTTTTCAGCACAAGTTACCCGCTTGATATGAATAATTTTCATGCTTATTTTGGATGTTTTTTTCATATATACAAGGAGGACTTACCGTCAAGGGACTTTTCTAATCTCCAAAGAGTCGCAGATTATGCCTCCACAATGGCCATTGTTTACAGTATGCTGAAACAAGACTACGAAATGCAGGTAATAATAATAAGCTTTTGTTGATACATTTCTTTACCCTCTTTTACACATTGCACGAAGGTTGAATTATTCACGTGTTTTAGGTTCGAATTGTATCTTCTCTTGGCTATAAGTCTTCGGCGGAAGAACTAGAACCATATTGCGAAATGTGGACTCTTCGACCCTATGTAGACAATGAAATGATGCAGAAAGCTTGGGAGCTGATTCCAGAACACTGAATCCTTCCACTAAAATGGTAAACAAGCAGTGTAATTGTATACTGACTTGTACTGTTTCTATATTATTAGCCTGTTTTAAATTATGCATCAGAGCAAGTGGCAAGGTATCATAACCGAAACATTGGGAATCTTTCATTTTTTCCCTTTGTTTTTCTGTGTCTTCGTACTCTGTTACGAATTCATTTCTTCTGCATTCCTGCCTAGGAAGCAGAGACTTAGCTACACTCTGTTCTTGACAGAGTTGTATAGGTCACGAAGCTTTTGGTAGTGTATTGAGCACAGACCCTTCCCAAGAAAAATAAAAAATAACTTAATGGATTTTGTGGTATAAAATAATATAATCTACAGTAAAAATTAATTAGATTTTTTTGTAAATGTATATATATCTCAGCTATACGGGAGGACAGGAGTCAGGATACATGGTTCAGGATCTAAGGATCAAACACCAACTTCATCCTTATAAACATAAACATCTAGTCTTGAGTCGGTACATTTTTTGTCTTTTTTACCTCTGTAAATACATTATATTATATATAAAATTGTCATCAAATTTTAAAAAAAATATCACCCCACCCATGTAATTATTTCTCTTTATTTTTCTCCAGACTAAAACCTAGTTCGTCAACAGATACGAATCACGATTCATTATCGTTTAAATCGTATTTGGTACATATTTTGTTCCATGCTAACAGAACCGTATCTAGAAGGCGGGAAAAAATAATATCGGAGTACCAGAAAATACACTCAATTTTTTATATTATTTATACCTATTGAACATGATCAATATATCTATATTGATTCTTTGAGTCCCATTGGCAACACGCATCATCGTAGACGAGACCAAGCAAATTTCCCACCTCGGCATTTACTAGAAATGATATAGCGCATGAACAGAAAGTGTGTGGCCAACACGAATGTGCCAAAATAATCAAAATACTTTTGTGTTGAATTCTGTGTCAATTTTTAATACAAGAATATTTTGATTATTTTGATCAAATTCGTGCGTTCGTGCGCTATTACATTTCTCAGCATTTACCTATGCCAATTACAGCAGTTCTGATCCGGCACTCAACTCTTGATCTTTGAATTTTTCACCACAAGTGATTAAAATACAATAAAACTACTTAAAAATAGTCAAAATTTTCATCCTCCTACACCTACAACCTAGGCTATGCGGACAATAGATGTTCGAAGTTCAAATTTGACTTGTTAATAGGAGTTTCTTGAAAGTTGAAACATCTCATGAATCCCAACCACCAAATCTAATGAATTGCTATCCATAAAAGCAGAGTTGAAGAAACATTTTCTTATGATTCAAGCAATGGCTTCATCGAGTAAAGTCCTCCTCTTTCTCTTTTCTTCCCTTTCTCTCCTGCAATTCCTCCCCCTTTCGTCGGCGCAATCCGCCGTGAAGGCCGCCTATTGGTTCCCGGAGAGTGGATTCCCTGTTTCAAGCATAAACTCCACGCTCTTCACTCATCTATTCTGCGCATTCGCAGACATAGATTCTGAAACTTATCAGGTCACAATCTCATCCTCAAACAGTGCAGCTTTCTCTACATTCACACAAACCGTACAGCAAAACAATCCTTCCGTAATGACCCTCCTGTCCATCGGCGGCGGATCGGCAAACCGGACAGCTTTCTCTGCAATGGCCAGCCAGGCCGCCACTCGGAACACATTCATTACCTCTTCGATAAACCTGGCCCGATCAAACGGATTTTCGGGCCTGGATTTGGATTGGGAATATCCACAAACACCTTCCGACATGAACAATTTGGGAACCCTCTTGACAGAGTGGCGCTCCGCTATCGCGGCAGAGTCTGCCACCTCCGGCAATGCGGCGCTGCGATTAACTGCAGCGTTTTACTTCTCAGCGTATTTAAACGAGCTGACCTATCCGGCACAGGCCATTAACGATGCTCTGGATTGGGTCAATCTCATGGCTTATGACTTTTATGATCCCTCATGGTACAGATTCACGAATTCACATTCAATGTTGAGAGATCCATCGACTCAAATTAGTGGCAGCAGAGGTGTTTCAGATTGGGTCGGTGCCGGCGTGAGCGAGAATAAGCTGGTGTTGGGATTGCCTTTCTATGGTTACTCATGGCTGCTGGCTGATGCAGACAACCATGCGATTCTGGCTCCGGCGAACGGGCCGGCAGGGCCGGCAATGGGCTATAATCAGATCACGAACTTTATTGCTCAGAACAATGCAGTTGTTGTTTATAATGACACACTGGTGACAAATTACTGCTATTCTGGAACAACCTGGATTGGTTATGACGATGTTCAATCGATTTCTGCAAAAGTTTCTTATGCAAAGCAAACAGGGTTGCTTGGCTACTTCGCGTGGCATGTCGCAGTGGATAATAATTGGGTTCTCTCTCGGACAGGTAAACTTGGCAGGATTCTAAGACTTGTGAAGTACTGTTTCATTTAGATGTTCTATTCTTTGTTGTTGTCCTAACGTGTGTTGCTCTGATAATGCAGCACTGCAGGCATGGGGATCATGAATGATGGCAAGACAGACACTAACAACTGACGGAAGTTATGGCGGCTTCGATGAAAAATAAACTACAGGCTCATCACTCATGTTTATGTAAAGTGTAAACTCTTATGCAACAATAATGTGAAGACAGTCCTCAACTATACTTCTTTGAAAGGAACCGTTGCAACAAGATTTCAAGATATCAAATTTCAGTTACGTGACTGTTGTTGTCCTAGTGGTTAAACTGATGAATTAAATTTGAAAGGAAGGATCATATACGTATTTAAAGGCAAACTACCGTGTTCTTGATCCAAAAACATTAAAATTTTCGCCTGGGTTTGGGCAACAGTGTATAATGAAATAAATGTGGGTTTGGGGTTAATATTTTGGCTCCAAAATTCTTATTTATGTATTCAATAGTACTTTGAAAAGAGATGTATTTTTTGGCATGGCCTAATTTTTCAATAAAAATTAATTTTCCGGATTAAAAAAAATATCCTTACATGTTTCACGTTTCACCTATCCAATGCCACACACCAGAGATAAAAAAAAATTGAAGTGCCATGAATCTTCGGATGAACCCCAACCTCTTTTCCACAGTAATTACATGTCTTGTGCATGTTAATGGGATTAGCATCAACAGGCTCAATTCTCGTGAAATGATCCTACATAGCCGAAAGGTTGCTCATCTTCGCATGACATATTCTTGCGCAAGTGCCCTTTGACAAATCCGGTTGTTGGAGTGCTCGGGCGCTACACAAAGTCTTACGTGCGCCTGAGACTTGCGTTGCATGTTGGCTGAGTCTTGCATCGTGTGAGGCTCATGCGCCAACCAAATGTATGAGTCTTGTATAATGAGAGTTGTTCGGGTTATGCTTTGTGCACGGTCGAACCCTAGTACTACGCGTTGTGAGGTTCGTGCACTGCTAAGTGCATGTGCGGCACTGGCCGATGGTATGCGAACATGCTGTCAACCAATGCCTGTCGATGCTTCGGGTGCATCAAGCGTTGCTTTCACCTGGCACACTGCGCATTTTCCTCGGCCAAGCCTTGGTGTCCACTTGGCTGCACTACACATCATCCGTGCGCCCAATCTTCACCCCATTTTGCCCAATTTAGAGAATACTTATATTCTTGCTTGATCCTTCGCTTAATCGTCCTCAGTGGTGATTATGGCCAAGCCAACACATTATGGTAGCGTTTGGTACCTGGACAACAGTTGTCCCTGTTCGCGGCCAACTATGGGATTAAGTGTGTGAAAAACTTGAAATCCGCTGTTTGGTAGCGATTTTACTGGACAACGACAGGACAGGTTTAAG
>JAOWBN010202520.1:0-14627 GCA_028565015.1 Pinguicula moranensis | reverse complement strand
TTCTCTTAAACAAGCAAACTGTCATTGAAACAAACTGCCATTGAAACAAACAGCCATCAACATAGCAATACCCATTCCATTCATTCTACTTGCTAAATTCACTGCAATTACAAAATTAATGTTCATAGAAACAACCATCAACAGAAAAAGATAACAGAAAGTTCTAACATAAACTTCAAAGTTCTAACAAAAACTTCAATCTGCTCTACTAGATCCACCATAACAAAGAGACATTAAAAACACGCAAATAGAGGCGCATTGACTATGACTAGGTGAAGTACTCGGCAATCCAGTTATTGGGGGCGCAATCGGTTGTAACGCAGGAGGAAGCATCGCTTTGGGCAGATAGACTCCTGAAAACATAATGGTTGTCCTCCGTGTCGCCGTCAAGTACGATGGGGTTCTCCGCCTTGTCTCCAATTTGATGCTCATGAGGATTATTGGGTGGTCTAGCCGTCAGGTATACAAACATGCATAGAGAAAATCTCCTTGTACGCTAAGGCGAACATGTGTAAAGAAAATCTCGTAGGCGGCTTCACCATTCGATGACACGGCCTCGACGGAAGCAGCAAATTTGGGCCGTTCAATTCGGAGTAGGTCTCCATGTCGCGACTATGGACGAAATCTAGAAATTAGGAAGAAGAATCCCAAAATTAGGGTAAAATTAGGAGTTTTATACCTTCAAATTGAGGGCTTTTGTATAAATGAACGCCATGATAATGAATCGGAGGTTAACCACATGTATTATCAATAACACCAAATGATGTATACCGTTATTCCGGATGATTATTACTAAACAGAGGACAAAAATTTACGATCTAGAGTTTACCGACAACTACCCAAAAAAAAATCTTCGAAGCCAGGTAAGTCCAATCCAACTACCAAACCATTCCACTTAGGCTCATACTCAGACTAATATGAGAAGGACACGATGAAAGTAAGGAAAAAGTAGGATGTCTTAACTGATGACCCCGTAGAGAAGGACGTTTTTGTCCAAATTCACACATCCTGAAACTTGCTTTTTCTTCCTTTATTTAAAAATGTCTAACCCAAACAAAAGAAAAATAATGGTAATAATGTATTATGTATTGAATTTAACAATGACATCTTGAGCCAATAAAGTGGAAAGACCATGTCCATACAATTCGGGGCATAGTGGAGATTAGACGTTACCTTCCATCCATTTCTGGCCTCACAAACAAAAATTGATGTATGTATGCATGTGGGTATGTATATTATAAGGTATGTCTATTATACTCTATATAACACAAGTGAAGCACTGAGATTTTGCAGCATCGTCATATACACAAGACTCAGAGATAAATTCCAGTAACACCAAAGATGGACTCCTCCAGCATGTCATGGCTGTCCGAAATGGTAAACATTTATCTTGCAGTCATTCTCCTTCTCTCTCTGTTTTTCTTGTTTGAGCATGAAGTAACTGCAGAGAACTTGATCTTGCTATCATGTTGCAAACAGTTATGTGGAGATTAAAGACTTCTCCTTAAGCTTTTTCCTTCAAGATACACATTGATGATCACGCAAGACTTTCGATTTATCATATTTATTCACTTTTGTCAAGCAAGCATTTTTTTCCAAACCTAACTCAGAGAGTTTCAATCTCCATCTACTTCCCGTGTGGAATGATGAACTATTCTGTCTCTATAATGAACTGGTACAAAAATGGTCAATCATTAAATTCCGACCGAGATGGTCCAAACGAAAGACACTCATGCTTCTTAAAATTACACCTGTGAACATGAAGAAAAAAACTGACACTCCACTCCATCTCCTTGTAGGGGCTGGACAGTTCCATCTTCATGGATCAGCAATGCGATTTCATGGACACATTCGACGACGAAATCGCCGCCATGCTCGGCCAGGACTACGACGGATCTCTGTCAGCCGGCAACAACTCGCCGCCATCGTCGACTCTGGTCAACATCCCGAGCACAGACTCCATCACTTCCCTCTGCCAACAACAGGAATCGCCACCACCCATTTTAGTACCGGAACCGCCGACAAAGATACAAAAGCAAAACAATTTCTCAAATTTTTCTACGAATCCTGACAGAACTTCGGCTTCTTCCACTCCCATAATTCTCAATTTCGGAAAGGCGGTCGAAAACTCACAACAGGGGAAGACAAAGCAGAAACTCAACGCTGAAGAAGAGGCCGCCGTGTCGGAGGTTTTGAGATCACAGGGGTCGATTGCAGAGGCGGAAGAACAGCCAAAGAGGGCACAGACGGGGAAGAAGACCGGCGGACGCGTCAGGCCGCCGTCGCAAACTTATGATCACATTATCGCCGAGAGAAAAAGGCGGGAGCAGCTGAGCCAGAGATTTGTTGCTCTGTCAACTATAGTCCCAGGGCTAAAGAAGGTAATTTCATTATAAGTTGGATTAGATTTCGTTGGGTAATCAACGTGGGATATTGCTTCTTAACATTTCATTAATTTCCCAGATGGATAAAACCTCTGTTTTGGGTGATGCGATCAAATATCTTAAGCATCTCCAAGAGAGAGTGAAGATCCTGGAGGAACAAGCAACGAAACAGACCATGGAATCCGTGGTGCTGGTGAAGAAATCACAGATCATGGTGGAGGACGAGGGCTCCTCCGACGAGAAAAGTGGCAGCTCCGACGAGCAGCCGCTGCCTGAAATCGAAGCCAGAGTATGCAACAACAGCATCCTTCTCAGAGTCCACTGCGAGAAGCAAAAGGGGATTCTGGTGAATTTGCTGAGCAAAGTGGAGAAGCTCAATTTAACTGTTGTCAACACCAATGTCACGCCATTTGGAAGCTTGGCACTCGACATTACGATCGTGGCAGAGGTATCGATAATCTGTCTGATCTAGTTTTTGTACCCAAATTTCTCTGAAAACTGTTCTTGATTTACTTATTTATTCCTTATTTGTGTTTGTTCATGCAGATGGAGAAAGAATTCAACTTGACGGTGAAGGAAGTGGTGAAAAGATTCCGAGCAGCTATCTAGTTTGGAATTTAAATTCATCTTTTGAATAATGTGGGAACGTGATGATCAAAGTGAATTCATCCTTTTGTGATTGTTTTGAGTAAAGCTGGCGTTTTTAGTCCACCGTGGTTATTAATTGGAGGTGGACGGTTTTTACCACCTCGTTCCATCACTACTAATGGATGAACTGGACAAGAGGGCGACGCTCTGCACAGATAGAACCAGATTTTTTCTATATATTTTAAGACAATTTTTCTTGCTCGTGCGACATGACACAAACAAAGTATTATGATCCCAGTTTGGTAAGTAGCTTACTAATGGAAACTCAATGAAAATTTGAAAAGCAATGGATACAAATGTGAGTTTTCCATTACTACATTCAAATGTGAGATATTTTCTAAGGCCGGCCATTTTTATCCGCCTAAAGCTGCATCGTTCGATCGTGAGTCGTCAGATTCTGCGACTCTCTTTTTGCCATTTGATGTCGGAGCCTATGACAGATTATGGTCGAGTCCAGGAAACTGCTCCTCCTCGGAAATGGCAAATATCGCAATCCTATGCCCGTTTGGAAAATACTCTCGTCTCCTTGCTTTATACAGTGGCAGGACTGCGCTGCAGCCTGCAGCAGATGGATGGGTGGTGTTGACCCACCCCACCTCAACCGGCACGTCAGCTCCAGAAGAGCACAAAGAAAACTTGCAGGGGCACATGGGTATGGGTCTACCGTGTGAACGGTTGTCTGTCACTGTATGCGACCTTAGACTCCTGGCTTGCCAAGAGGTCTAGGGATCGAGCCGGGATGACAGCAATTCGTGCACATTCTGAGGGATTAGTCTGGTGGGCCCCTGTGGGCCCCTGGGATACCTTTTTTTTTTTTTTTGATAAGTGGGCCCCTGGGATACCTGGCAGGTAATGCGGGAGTCCTCATTAATTATCAAAAAAAAATAGGGACTGGGGTCGGGGTCGGGCCAACGTGCTAGACTAGAAGACTCTGACCCGGCCCGGTTGAACTAATTTGAATAGGTTGGATCGAACCGTACAATCATCGGCCTGGTCAGTAACAAGTGAAGCCTGGTCTAATTCGTGGCGTGCCTGAAAAAAAGGGAAAAAACAAGATTGAAAAATATTATTAAATTATAAAGTAAGAAAAAAATAGATTAAAGTAAGTTTGAATTTACGAATTGATCTGTAGATTTTACCAAACCAAACAAAAATCACGACACCAAGGCATATAGAGATTTACCAATAGGCTATGTCCTAGTTAGCTCCGGGACCGCGAACTCTATGCACTATTCTTTAAAGTTTTACAAGATTGCACCCAAGCTTAAAGAGTTGAAAGTAATGTACCACCTCACCTTCTTCCTATTGATCTCACAAGACCAAAAGAAAACCCAAGCTAATTAATCAATTAGCCCTTGTGCTTGTTTTTTTTTGGTAGGTTTAGCCCTTGTGCTTGTATCACGCACTATAGTTACTCTCAAACTCCTTTCACTCTTTGCCCTCTGTAATCACAAGATCATTAGATCAGAGAATTCTCTTGCTGTAGAGTTTATTGCAGAGTAGATGGGAATGCTTTCTGTATCTCTTCATCTCTTTTCTAACGCCTTAATAACAATGTTGGTCAAAGAAAGCGTTTTTCACGTTTTCTTCCCATCACATTATATCACTATTCTAACTAAAAGTGATAAATAATGTCAAATAAATAGTGATAACCTTTTTATAAATAGGCTATGTTGTCCACCTATTTAGACACACAAAATATACAGAATTCTTTGAAACTCAGAACAAATTCGCTCGAATTGCTGCCTCACCATCTCCGGAAAAGAGACTTAAGTACGTGGATTATACAAAGACTCTGGTAGCCTTCCAATTTCAGTTCGTAATATAATCAACCGAAAAACTACAGTTTTAAACGTTTTCGCAAAAGGTACAAATATGATATCGTATTTATTAGGTACGTTTTGACCAGATCCAGATTTAGATCCACAGTGATATCATAGCCCATTTTTGGATCTGATTATGTTCAATTCTTTTATTCATTAATAATTTGATTCATTCGATTAATAATCTGTTTCTCGTTTGAGTTTCCGCTATAAAATCGATCAATGCTGCCCGTTGCCGGATCCACTGCCCGTTGCCGGATCCACTGCCCGACCATTATTCATGGCAGTGCGTGTACGTCACGCACCACCCAGAAGTTGCCGGAGATTCCATGGTGCGTGTAAGCCACGCACCATGTTAGATTCCGAGGACAACAAAGTTTTTTCCATGCGTGTGCGTCGCATAAGCACACAACAACCATTGTCTGCGATGCCGCGTAAGTCACGTGTATAAGAACTGCGTGAAAAATGTGTGCATCACGCAGCCGCGTGCGACACGAATTCGGCCACCATTTGCCTATCAGATTAGTTGGTGGTGTGGCGCGTGTAAGTCATGCGCCGCTAAATTCATCGCGCAAAAGCGCGTAGGCACCCCCGACCGCCTTTCTCAGCCTAGATCTGTGAACCTGGGCAAAACTTGCTGATTCTGGGCTTCGAGATGACACGTGTTCGTCATGCGCCATTGCATAGAAGACGAATTGTTCGAGAAATTCCGTGGTCGTACGAAAATAACCACATTTCCGAAGATAGACGACGAAAGAGAAAAGAAGCGGCCGGATCGTGGCCCTTCATCATTTGGGTGAAGAAAGAAATGGCCACTCGCGGTGGCAACGAAGAACGGCGACGGAATCAAGCGAACGAGCCACTACATGACTAGGGGTGTGCAAATGGAAATCAGAATTCAGAAATTCCGATTTTCAAAATTTTTCGAATTCCAATTTCTGATCCGAAATTCCGAATTCAATTTTGGATCGGATCGGAATATGATTTCAGTTCCGAATTATATTTTGGATCGGAACGAAAATAGGAGTGAATTTCCAAATTTCCAATTTTTTTGTTAAAAAAATCCGAATTTCTGAAACTTTTTTTTCTAGTTTTTTGAAATATTTTTGAATTTCATTTTTTTAATTTTTTTTTATTATTGTTCAGAAATTCTGATTTCCGAATTCCGAAAAAAAATATGGATCGGATCGGAAATCAGATTTCATTTTCGAAATAATTTCGGATCGGAACGAAAATTGGTATTTCCGAATTCTGAATTTCGAACGAACACCCCTATACATGACACAACAAAAATCATGATTCGATCATGGAACGGTGACAGAACGAGAAGATCAGAACGAATCGAGAGAAAACAACGACAAGGCGGCGAAGAATCCTTCGAGAGGATTCTTCAGCCTAGGGTTTCTACAGAAGTCGAAATGTTTCGATATATATATATATATATATGTTAAATTGATAAATAAAAAATATAAAATTGAAAATAGGCGGGTCAGTTTTTGGCCGACCCGCCCGAATATATATTTTTACAAATGGGCCGCATTTTTTTAAGAAACCTAGCAACAAAAATAACAGAGAAAAAAGGAAGGTTTTGGGCAACCAAATTGTTTTGGACAATATTATATTATGCGTTAAAATAAATTTTAAAGGTCCAAAATTTTAATTTGTGTCAAATTGAATTTAAATTATAGTATGCACAATTAGAAATTATTTTATGTGCTAATTGCAATTATTCAATTCTTAGCATACATGATTAAGATTTAATTAAAGATATGTTCTTTAAATTTATAGCATGCTTATTTCACTATGTGTTATGAAATTAAGCATGATTATGTGTTATATTTTTTTTAGATTTAGTTTCTAAACAAACAAATAAAAAATAATATATAACAAATAATTGTTAACTATCTGCTGATAATTTATTTTATGGTAATCAAAATCATACTACCGTAAAATTCAAATATAAATTTTTTTTTCGTATTAATCGTGCTCGTGAGGGGCCGTCTAGGGTTGGTTTTTAAGTGGGACCGTTGTGACTTCACCAGAAATTTGGGCTCTTCACGAGGAATGGTAGCAGAGTCTAGGCAGCTGATAATCAAAATTATAGCACGAGATCAACTACTGGATCCAATCTGACCAATTTCAGATTCTTTTGATAGATTCAAAATTCTTCTTTTAACTGTGCATTAAAAGAAAATCAAAATGTTATACGTTAACAGTTAATTTGGGCAAATTTTTGGTTAGAACAAATTAGGTTAAAAATGGTCTACAAGAAAACCCCACTGAATTGTTACAATTAACAATTCTAAGTGCAAATCTATTGGGCTGTATCTGTTACTATGAGTTTTTACTTGAATTTATTTCAATACTTAGAAGTTAGATTTTTCCAAAAATTTTGGGTTATGTAAAACGTGATGATTATGAGTTTAGCAAAATTTTCGAGCGTCCTTCTTACCGAAAAATCTAATTGGCAAAATTTTCAAACGTTCTTCTTACCAAAAATCTAATTTTAAAATTGTGCCTAATGTCCTTCTTAGAATATACTTATAGAAATGGCATCTCCAAGCATGATAGCCAAGCTCTCATCACTGGATTAAACTATGATATCTGGTCCAGGAAGATTCAGTATCTCCTGCATGAAAAAGATGTCATTGAACACATTACCATGGAGGAACTTGCGAAAACTGAAACAACCTATGCAGCATGGGTCAAGAAGGATCGTAGTGCTCGGTATGCCATGTTGTATTGCATGCACGGCATTCTTATTGGCACATATGATGTGATGCCCACAATAAGGCCATCTGGGACAAACTCAAAGAGGTATACGGCCAAACTTCAGCTACAAGACTTCATACCTTGTTTCTGAATTGACTTCAGTACAAAATCAATTCGAGTTAACCTGTACTCGAACACCTCCGTATTATGAGTTCAATGCTGCTTGAATCTCAAGGCTTGTGGGATCCAAATTTCTGAGTTTGAATGGGTGAACAATGTGATTCGTTCATTACTTGATGAAAGGGGGGACAGACGGTGGACCCCTTTCAACACTTTGATGTCTCACGATGTGAACATCAAAATATTTCCTGATATAGCTAAGCACCTTGAGCTTGAGGATGAAACTTTACATACTTTTGCATCTTCTGCCAATTTTTTTGCAACTCATGGGGGAAATCTAAGAGGAACAAAAGGTTTGGAAAGTCAGCGAAAAAGGCTCAGAACCCCTCAAAAGAAAGAATATCGCTAAATAACGAAAGGCAAACTTCCCCATGAATATGGCACGCGTGAAGTGCCATAAATGTGGAAAGAAAGGTAGTTTCTCTCGGGATTGTTCCGAGCCAAAAAAGGTATCTTTCACTCCTAATGATCACGAATTATGCGTTTGCTCTCATGCATAAGTTGCTAATTTCTTTTCTAAATGGATTGTGAATTCAGGAGCGAGCCAACACGTAGTGAATGACCGTACTGGTTTTATCGAGTTTCATCACTTTGGCGCCATAACACGAAGCATAACCATGGGAAATGGTAGTGCAGAAGATGTCATCGGTATTGACACCTATAAACTCCAACTTTGTAGTGGGAACACTTTGCTGTTACATGACACAGTTTATGTGCCAGAAGTTCGATGTTGTTTAGTTTCAGTTATTTCTTTGCTATATTTGTTTCATTTAATTTTCATCATAGTTGATTGAAAATTGAGTATGGTGACAATGTATTTGGTCACGACTCATATAAACACAGTTTTGGCGTTCTTAATTTGGATGATATTTACAACGATAGTTTATCCATTGCCTTAGTTTCTAACGTAAATACAACTTTTGAATCTGTTAAATGACGTGCTATACTTGGTCACATTGGCCAATATCGGTTAACATACTTGCTAAGTGCGCTCTATTAAACCAACTCTCTAAGACTAAGTTACCTAAGTGTGAACCTTGTTTAGCTGGCAAGGCTAGCAAGAAACCTTTTGGTAAGGCTTTTGGAGCCTCAAATCCCCATTTTGACATTTGCAGACCCATGAGCGTGAAAGCACGCCATGAGGCTTCTTCTTTCATCACCTTCATGGACAACTACTCGAATTTCAGACGTGTATATGTTGTCTCATCCCCACGAAGCACTTGATGTTTTCAAGCGTTACATAGTAGAAGTAGAGACCCAATTGAATTGAAAAGTTAAGATTTTTCGAATTGACCGTGATCGCAAATACTTTTCGATATGTTTAATGGGTATTGTGATGAAAAGGGCATAGTAAGGCAACTTAAAATTCCTTATACCCCATAGCAAAACGGTGTTGCAGAACGTAGGAATCACACTCTACTTTTTATGGTTCGGTTTATGATAGCGCAAACCAACCTATCCATTAAATTTTGGGGAGATGCATTCCTCACGGTAACATACATCCTCAATCGAGTACAAAATAAGAGTGTGCGTACTACTCCATATGAGTTATGGAATGGAAGGAAACCAATCTTGGATCATATGCAACCATGGGGTTCGGCGGGCTATGTGCACAACCAAACCCATCAGCATGGAAAACTTGGTCCAATAGCAACTAAGATGGTGCTCATTCGATACCCCAAACATTCAAAAGGATGTGTGATGTTCGGCAAACTCCCGAATGGTCAGTTGCAATGTCGAGTTTGTAGAGGATCAGTTCCCAACTATCGGTGAAATCAAGTAGGAAGGTCAATTGTATGAGTTGCAACATGACTTGCTACTATATCTTGTTGTGGGGGAGAGTATGTTTCACCAAACCACACCGAATAGTGGAATCCCACCTATTCAAGGTGGGAACTTGCCAAATAAGGGTCAACATGAAAGAGAGGTAAGTCCTCAACCTTTCTTGCCTAGAAACGAGATTGATTCTCAGAATCTAAGCCCTAATGATGTGACTAATTGCCCCACAAATAATAGGATTAGTGGGAGCGACTTTTTTCACATTGTCAGTCCCATGAGCCAAAGGGCTAGTGGGAGTCAACCCCCAACCAGACAAGTAGAAGATCCTGTTATCCGAAAGAATGAATGAAGAAGAATTGCTTGATGATATTTTTAGATCAAGGAAAACGTATTCTTCTGTGCTCCTTTGAAAATAGAGGAGCATACATCTTATAACGAGACTATGGAGTCACCCGATACAGAAAAATGACAAAGTGCCATGAGTGATGAAATGGACTCGATGCAAACAAATGAGCTTTGGGACCTTGTTGATCTGTCACACCGTCGAAAACCGATTGGATGCAAGTGGGTATTCAAGGCTAAGCGTGGTGCAGATGGATCAATTGACAAGTTCAAAGCCCGACTCATAGCAAGAGATTTTACCCAAATCGAGGGTATAGACTATGAAGAGACTTTCTCTTCATAGTACCTCAATTTGATTCCGAGTCCCGATGATCTTTTAGAGCTATGCGACAATACTGCAACAATTCAATTTACTAGGGATCCAAAGTTCCATAGAAAGACAAAGCACATCCAAAGAAAATATCACTTTGTTCGAGATGCTGACAAAAAAGCAAATATTTGTATCAAGTATATTCTTATTAATAAGATGATTGCTGATTTGGTTACCAATCTCATTCCTAGAGATGTGTTTAGAGCTCATATCATGAGTCAAAGACTACGTAGGGTTTGATCGCATCTTGTTAATGATAAGGACATGTTTTTTTGTAACAATTGATTATAAAATGAAATCGACATTTTATTTATTTATTCTGAGCAATACTTTGGTATATGCAATCAATTAATAAGGCCCAATAAATGTTACAAAGCTTTATGCTTGACTCTGTCACATGGCAAAATCGCCCTTATGCTTGCGTAGCATGAAGGATGGGACTAATAAATGTTTTGGACAGTCCTTCAGTAGGTATGACATGAGATTTTAAGTGAATTGAATTTGAAATGCCTGAGTTTTCATATTAAAGCTTTAAAGCTGAATGCAGAGGATAAAGACTAAGTGTATTTATCAATGGCTACGATCCACATGACATAAGTAAGTGACATGCCCACCTCACTGGTAGTCATGCCATGACACACATATCATACTGTGTGTGTTATAGAACGACCGTTGTGAAAATGATAAAAAAAATCCACATATGTTTGTTCACTTAAAATGTTACTCTTTGACTTAGAACTATGGCTTGAAGTTGAGGCTTGATGCTGCTGCTTTAGTATTTCATCCAAGGGCTATGATCTATACGGTCTAAGGAACAATCTGTCTAGCTTCACCATAGTTTCCATGGCGGTTATATTAAATATGTAATAAAATATTGTACATTTTAAAGGGATACGTAACTATCAGTGATTCAAAGAGGATTTGAGGTATCATTATTTTGAAAGTATCTTGTTAGTTAAATGGTGACCTAATATGACACTACTAGTTATTTTTGGGTCGCACGATTCACTTCTCGTATGAAGCATTGAGAGATTTGGAAAATTGTATTGCGACTTATGTAGCCGAGTGGGAGCTCTTGGTCAAAGTTAGCATTTTTCATGTTTTCTTCCTTTCACATTATATCTCAATTCCTTTGTCAAATGAATAGTGGCAAATAGTATCAAATAAATGGTGACAAACCTCCTATAAATAGGTTGCATTCTGCACCTATTTCGATACACGAAATATACAGAATTCTCATGTGTTAAGAACTCATAATAAATTCTCTCAAATCGCTTTCTCACCATCTCCAATGGAGAAACTTGAGTACGTGGATTATACGAGGACTCTGGTAGCCTCCCAATTTCAGTTTGTAATATAATCAACCAAAAAATTACGGCTCTAAACGCTTCCACAAAAGGTATGAATATTTTATCATATTTATTAGATACGTTCTAACCATATCTAGATTTGGATCCACAAACAAGATATCAAAGTTAAACTTAACCGCTTTAATCAACTTATGTGGGATGAACAAATTGAAAGAAGATTCAAGGAAGATGAAAGTTGGGTAGATCTCAATGAGTGGTGGGCAAACGGACTTTGGGACTTGGGGCCTTAATAACAAGATATCAGATTTAAACTTAACAACTTCAATAAACTTAAGTGGGATCAAGAGATTGAAAGAAGAATGGTGTTATCAACAAACTGTAGGTGAGATTTGGCAAAAATGCTCTCGTCTTCCAGAGATTCACCGTGAACAGTAACACCTCTTCCCCTCTAGCCCATTTTTTGTCCCACCACTAACCACGAACCTTCTACCACTGCCTACCTCATCTCACTGTGCTCTCCTCTTTCCGGGGATGCCTCGTGCACCCGGGAAGGTGCTGATAACCATCCCGCCATCACCACAGTAAAACCTAGTTCTTTATGCCACTCACTACCCCACCCCGCAATCTCCTTCTGTAACTATCCGACCACTCCTGGGAACACTCTAGTACTCGGGGAGATACCAGATCCCATCCTCACATCCAATCTTCCCCTGAAGCACCTCATCCCTATCCCTCTCATTTACTTCCCTAGTCGCGAAGTAAAACCATACACCACCTTCATACACTATGTCAAATTGGATGATTCCCTCTCAGCAACAGAAGCGCATGAGGCGAGCTGCCATCAAGGCAGGAAAAACTCCTTTAGCACTAATTCACCCATTTAGGAGTTATGCTGACACTATACGGACGCAAAATCCATTCCTTGTTCATGCTAGACTGGGACCAAGAGTGAAGGAACCTCCAGCTCAACGATCCAATTTGAAGGGATTAAACTCACCTTCAACATTTTTCCTGTCCAACTTTCCACTCAACTGTGGCACTGATAGACTAATTGGAATATTAAGGAAACATGGCAACATCCGTTCTCTCAAGATGGCTCGGAAGCTGGACCAATATGGTTCACCTTTTGTGTTTCTGGATTTCAAGGATTCTACATAAATAGACAATACGCTTTTTCAGCTCAATAATATATGGATTGGATCTTACCGTTTGAAAGTAAATATTGCAAGGTATCCAAAAAGTACTGATCAGATACCACATAAGAAGACACAAGTGAGCTGGTCTCCGAAAACTGTTCCTCTGAAGGAAAAGAATACTAAGTATGTCTTATAAGCTGGAACCTTTGAATGGTAAGGATGTAGTGATGTCTAAATCGGGCGTGGAAATAAGCTCTACAAGTGCGGTGAAGGACCAATCTCACTACCCCCAGAGGATCGCCCCAGTATTATCATTTTCCATGGGAGGCACATTTGCGGATTGGCTTTCAAAGGGATACATAGGTGTATTAAAGAAAAATGATGAATGGAGGGAACTTCAACTTGCAATGCGAACAATTGATTATCTTAGCATCATGGTAAGCCAATTGGGAGGCAAAAGAGTTCTGCTATGGGAAGAAAAAGCTACTGATATGGATTCTCTCCTGAAACATGATAGGAGGTGGCTGATGAATTGGCTATCCGATGTCTAAAGCAAGAGATGAATCCACCTCATTTACGAACTGGTATAAAATCTATGGCTTGCCACTCTAATTGTGGACAACAAAAAACCTGGAGATTATTGCAAATAAACTTGGCAAACTTATTGAGATAGATGAGTGTACTATCACGCATAAAAGACTGGAGGCTGCCCAACTCTTGATCCAATCTGAAATCCATCACCCTATCCTACAATCCATGCCTATTACCATTAATGGTGAAGCTATTACTTTGATCATCCAGGAAGTCATCATTGGAAGACTACAGACACACCCCTGACAAGATACAACTACAACCTCCTTTTCCTTTGATAGCACAAATGATGACTTGGGTTCTAACTTTTGTTCAGATTCTGTCACTGAAGTTCAGGATCAAATATCACTAAAAAACCTCTAGCTGCTGTAGTAACAAGTATAAAAGTAGCTTCTGGACATGTTAACTCACCAAGTGGCTCAGCAAATGATTGCATCACTCAGTGGATACCTGGGAAATTAGAATGGTGGTCGGTCTCAGGAGTTACATTGTCCACTACTAAAGTTACAAGCAATATACTTGAGGCAGAGATAGAAAATCCAAATCTTTCAAAGGAGAAAACACCACATGCACATCAGCTTACTCCTGAAACTAAGCTTGAGATAATATCTGCAAATACGGTGGCACCACTTAAGGATATAGAAAGAGATCTTCAAGCTCAACCTCTTCAGGATGAGGAAGGGAAAGTAATTTTGACCCCAGAGAGGAGTCCAAAGGTGGTGGTAAGAGATACAACTATTTCAGAGATGCATCAATAGATCAAGCTATATGATCAATCACCTCAGCCTTCTAATGTGGAACCAAATCTTATGAAAGTTGAATTAGCTCTTTTAATTAACATCCCCCCTCGGAGTTCCCTTCACTTGAGTAAGTTAAACCTATTGTTCAAGGGACTTCTACTGCCACTCCTATTGTCAAGAAGATTAAGCCTAAAGCAATAAAGGAAAAAAGAGGCCATGGCCCAAAGACAAGAAGTCAAACTAGGAAGACAGTGAGTGAACTTAAACCAAGACAGAGATCAAACCCTTCTTAAGGAATGGATTGATACTCTAACACCCCATCATGCACCAAGTATAACAGAGTCAATGGAGGAAACACAAGCAGATCTGTCTTCTGAAAAAATCAGAACGGAGGCAAAAGCAATAATGACCCTTGGTCAAGAAATTGGTTTAGTCTATGGAACTAACCTGGGTGAAACAAGCTCGATGCTATAAGACCTACAAGGTAATATAACCACGGATCTGACAGCTAGCAAGTCAAAATTGGAGCAATCAGGGAGCAAGGAGATAAAAGATCTTCTTAAATGAGGATCATAACATATAATGTAAGAGGCTTGAGTAGCCGGGAAGGAG
>JAOWBN010202510.1:0-14627 GCA_028565015.1 Pinguicula moranensis | reverse complement strand
CAAAGCCTCGCTTGGAACTCGCTCAACTTCGGTGTGACCCAAAGTTTCTGGTAGTGGATCATCTCGAATTTCTTCAATAATGATCTTGCTCCCACTACTTTCCTTGTAAAGAAAATCCTCTTCCAAGAATACACCACGTCGGGCAACAAACACTTTGTTATCCGACCACTGATAGAAGTAATAACCCTTGGTTTCCCTCAGGTATTATACAAAGAAGCTTTTATCAGACCTAGAACCAAGTTTGTCAGGCGTCACACGCCTAACATACGCTTCACAGTCCCAAATATGGAGATACGACAAGTTAGGGACTCTCCCCTTCCATATCTCATACAGATTCCTGTCCACTGAGTTTGTAGGAACTCTATTTAAGGTGAACATAGCCGTTTCAAGAGGGTATCATCAAAAGGATAAAGGTAAGTTTGCACGACTCATCATCTGCCGTACCATATCTCAAAGTATAATTTATGCGTTGGGACACACCATTCTGCTATGGTGTTCCAAGTGCAGTCAACTGGGAACTATTCCACAATTTTTAAGATAATCACAAAACTCAAAACTTAGGTATTCGCCACAGCGATCCAATCGCAGTGTCGTAATCTTCTTCCCAAGTTGATTTTCGTCTTCATTCTGGAACTCCCCGAATTTCTCCATGGATTAAGCCTTGTGCATCATCAAATATGCATAGCCATCAGTAAATCTAATGAAGTACGAATACCCACCACTTGCACTTGTGCTCAGAAGACCACACACGTCTTTATTCACTAATGCTAACAGCTTTGTGGCTCTCTCGGCGACCCTTTTTAAAAGGTGCCTTGGTCATCTTCTCAAGTAACAAGATTCGCACCTATCAATTGACTCTCAGTCAAAAGAGTTCAGAAGTACACTCGTTTGGAGCTTCTTTTGGCGATTCTCGTTAATATAACCCTAGCGACAATGACATAAAAGGGTTGAGTTATCATTATTTAATTTGAGTCGGTTAATACTTTGTGGTTTAGGTATGCTCTTGTTCCGAACAGGAATCGTACCCTTACTTTTTACTGGCCCTTGAACCTATCTTTTTCCTTTCTCTTTTCCACCCTACTATACCCTAACACTGATAAAACATCAGGAGCTCGCCTGATAAAATTCTCAGTCGTCGAAAGCATCCAATACAACTCATCAACAACTTTACAATTCCTGCCATATTATAGTTCATCACGAACATTGAAAAACTCGATAGCAGGGAATGTAATATAAGATCAGTGCAAAGTTTGTTTTCGATGATAGAACCAACTTCTCAAGTTGTTATAGTAAAACCATGATTCTTCGAACGTGCGTACTGACCAGGACTCTCTCAGTCATACGATATTCAAATAGGTCTTTAACATACGATAACGCCCATCCAACCAATCATCCTCCCAGAATCTTGTCCGATCCCCACTCAATACACTTCTTTTTACCCCCTCCGCAAACCAAGATGAGCCACTAATAATGGAATACACATCCTTCCACCATCTCGAATGTCCATCACAAACAGTTAAACCAGACCAATCCTCCACCCCTCTCCGAATATACTTGCGCATAACAATATCTCTCCACTGACCGACTATCCCCGTACATAACCTCCATCCCCACTTAGCCAACAAAGCAGCATTAAACAATCCGAGGTCAAGAAAACCAAGCCCTTCACATTCTTTACTTTGGCACATATTCGCCCAACTGATCCAGGCTATAGGGTACGGTGTTCCTTGTCTTGAAGTCATCTAGGTCCAACTGTAGAAGCTTGAAGGAGGTGGAAATAGGTCCAAGACACCAAGTCATGACCAACCTTACATTTCCATGTCATTTAATATGTATCTACAAATCATGCCTATATAAGGACGTGTAGGAGAAGGAGGAACTCAATCAATTCGTGTATTTTTCAATTGTGAGACATTTGGGAATATTTTCTTAGTCTTTTCAAAACTATTTTTACAACTTATCTAAGACTTATTTCGGGTTTTAGAGGCGTTTGCATTTCGAAACCCACGGAGACTTAGTTCTCACCTCTTTTTATAGGTGAATGGTCAAGGACTCAACAATTATCTGATCATAGATCCTAGGTTTGAATCATCACTTGATTCTTGGGTCTAATCACAAGTTGATTAGGTTCATATCAGGACATCCATGCTGAAATCATGGTTATACATAGTGCAACTTCAACTGACATACCTAGTGGTGCCAAAACTTCAGCTCTTGATATGATTAATGATATCCGTCTACCTAAGGAGTTTCCCACTCTGGATACAACGCATAAAGTGGTAGCTTTAATCAGTAGTCCAAATAGCCAAAAAGTAGTGACTTTTAGAACACGTAGCAACAGACCAAAAACCGAAAGCCAGACAAGGATAGATAATGATCCAGTTCGAGCAAGCAACCTTTGCTACTTTAGATGAATGGATAGGCCAGTTGTCTGCACAAGCATCTGTCAGCCCACCTCTCATGCTACTTCCATCTCTAGCCACTACTATACAGAATGAAGCAAATTTTACCTTGGAAACAGGCAGTCAACTTGGAATATAATATGACTCATGTGCTCTTGAAACCATGAACCTCCTGATAGACATCAATCAGAAACTATATAAGGAAGCTGGATCAAACAGTCCTACACGAGCAAAAGCCACAGTTCCCTAATGAAGTTAATCACATACAATGTAAGAGACTTTTGTGGTCAGGGAAGAAGGTATGGACTCAAAAACGGATACATAAGCCAAAACCTGACTTTATTAATATTCAGGAAACAAAGATGGATCAGATGTATTAAAAAATTTGTGCTACACTATGGTATGATATGGACTTTGATTGCATCGATAAGAGTGCTAGGGGCCAATCTGGTGGGTTGATTTGTATATGGAATATCAACAAATTTAAAAGAACAAGTACACTAGGAGGAGAGGGTTTTTGGGGAGTTGTGGGTATCTGGAATGGTGAAGGACTGATCTCCAATATGGTAAATGTATATGGACCTAGTGAGACAACCAGAAAACAGAACTAGTGGATGGAATTTATAGATGCTAAATCTGGTAGAGACAATGAGATATGGTGTCTCATGGGAGACTTTAATGCGATCCTAGATAAAAAAGAAAAGAAAAAAGAAGGTAAGGGCAATGCACAACATTCAAATGCTTGTAAATTATTGCAGTTAAGAGATTTTGTGTCAATGATGGACTTGCAAGATCTCAGAATGTTTGGGAGTAGATACACATGGTACTTGCCCTCACTAAAATCTATGAGCATATTAGACAGGTTTCTAGTTAAAGATCAATGGTTGGGGACACAACAACATCAATGGATCAAGACAAGATTGGATAAGGATGATTCTAACCAGTGCCCGGTGTGCCTAGTTAGAAAGGTCCAAGATTGGGCGTTGAGAGTGTTGGACATATGGTTGAAGAACAAGGAGTACACTTGGTGATTAATCTGTGGAATAGTTGGGGCTTACAAGGATATGCTAGTTATAGGATTAAAGAGAAACTCAGAGCTATCAAGGAAGGCATACGGAGGTGGAATAAATATGGTCCAAGAGATCTAAGCAAGGAACAGATGGAATTACGCTCAGAGCTAAACAAGGTAATAGCCCGAGCTGAACAAGACTACATAGACACTATTGACACCCTTACCTAAACCGATTCTCCACACTCAAAGATCGCCTATCCACAATCACCAAAAACCTGACCAACATTATATACCATAAATCTAGGATTGTCTGGCTCCTACAGGGAGATGTCAACTCATCATACTTCCATAGATGGATCAGTAGTAACTGGAGGAGAAACACAATTCATGGAATATGGGAAGGAAATACATGGTTGGATGAAACAGATTCATGAGGTCCAAGCATCAAGATCTACGGCCAAGGAGACAACCCAAGGGGCAATGGACCCCGTGCGACTACCCGAATGGCCAATCACTCGAGCATGCCACAAAAGGTTCAAAGAGTACATTGTGGCCTTGATACATGTTGCTTGGGCCGAATGTAGCATTAAGGAAGATACTCACTTAAGTCACAAAGAAGAAGCCCAACTTCTTTTCCTAATCAGCCCACTCAAGGGGGAATATGCACGTGAGGGACAAAACCAATTAATGGACCATCAAGAGGAGGTCCACCCTTCAAAAAAGGACATACATGACCATGCACATGGTGACTACAACCTTGACCAAGCCATTGATGTGATATGAACCTAATTAACTTGTGATTAGACCCAAAAATCAAGTGATGATTCAAACTAGGATCTATGATCAAACAATTGTTGAGTCCTTAACCCTTAACCTATAAAAGAGGTGAGAACTAAGTCTCAGTGTGTTCCGAAATGTAAACGCCACTAAAACCCAAAACGAGTCTTAGAGAAGTTGAAAGAAAGTTTTGAAAAGACTAGAGTACTAATCCAAATGTATTACAAAATATAACCAAAGTGAACTCCTTTTCTTAAGCTAATACACGGCCATATATAGGCCAAATTTTCGACCATGGATGGATTAAATGAGTCTTGACAAAATTAAGGGAGTTGTGATGGTCCAAGAACTCAATGCCTTGACCAACCAATGAGGCTTGATCTTCTTCCCATGATGCACGCACAATCTCTTCCAACCTTGACCATCACAAGTGTTCGACCACCCCTTCACCTTCACGAGTTTTGACCACCTTCAATGTGTCATGACACAGCTTTGAACACCCTCCCCTAAAAATGCACATAAAACATGGTTCATGAGCCTCATAAAAGTGTTAGGTGCATTGGACAAGCCAAATGGTATGACTAGCCAATCATATAGGTCTTGAAGGAAGCCTTCCATTCATCTCCTTCCTTCATACTAATCTCATCATATCCACTTTTAAGATCAATTTTTTAAAACAAGCATGCTCCATGAAGTTCATCTAGCATATCATCTAGCATATCATCTAGCCTAGGGATGGGGTGAAGGTATTTTACCGTAATGTTGTTGATGGCACAGCAGTCCGTACACATCCTCCAAGTGTCATCTTTCTTGGGTACCAATAGGGTCGGTCCAGCACATGGGCTCAAAACAGATTGAAAGGTACTCGGCAAGGTACCAACACTAAGGTCACTATGAAGGACTTCTTTGCAACAAAGTACCACAAATGTGTCATGGGCAACTATGGCCTCTTTTATCTCACACTTGTATGCTATCATACTCTCCTTTTGTTTTCTCTCTATTGTTTTTCCTCTCCCCCTCTTTCTTTTCCTCACTAGTCTCTCCCTCATTCTTTTACTCACCTTTCTTTTCACTCTCGGGATCCTTACTCTTTTGCAACTTCAATTGATCCTCTAGAACCTATTTAGGAGATAAAGGTACTAAAGTTATGTTTTTACCATGTTGTACAAATTGTTGGTGTAGCAATTGTGGGTAGATTTTACATCGAAGTGCCATGCCCTTTCAAGGAGCACATGACATGCATCCATAGGGACCACATCGCAGAGTACTTAGTCCTCATATCTCTGTATGGACAAGGACAACATCACTACTTGTTCACCTTTATTTCTCCACACTGGCTCAACCACTGCAACTTGTAGGGCGTCAGATGTTTGATGGTGTTAAACCCTAACTTCTCGACCATGTAAGTGCTGGCCACATTGGTGGAACTCCTTTGATCAACTACCACACTACACAACTTTCCTTAGTACATGACACCTTGTGTGAAAAAGGTTCTCTCGCTGACTTCAATCTTCTTCCTTAGTTTGTGTGCTAAGGACTCTTCATGGCACCAGGAGATCTCCAACTACAGCTCCTTGCTCGTCCTCCTCATCTCCATCTGGCCTTCGGCCTCCTCCTATTCCTCACCTCTGGTCTCATAGCCTCGTTGATCACCATTACTCACTTGTTTGGGCATTGGCTGACTATGTGTCCCACTCCTTTGCACCTAAAACACTTTATATGACGAAATTCCCCTTGATCTCCTTGGTGACTTCGGCCTTGGGCTTCTTCCATTTGGTGGTGCTAGCTTACCACAAACTAGTGGAACTCGTGGGATTTCTTCGTCAGGTGCCCTTTCTTTTGAGTTGCTCTTCAACCTTAATGGCTTGATAGAGCATGTCAGTCAACTCCTCCATGTATGCAATGTCACGATTAAGACCGTATAAGAATTGTGATCCTTCTCCACATTCGCCTAGATCATGACAATTTCCATTTCTTTGTGGTACTCCTCCGCACTCCTTGATCCTTTTTTGAGACCCTGCAATTTTAGGAATAAGCACCTGAAATAATGGTTAGCTACAAATCTCCTCCTCAGTAGGTCCTTCGTGTGTTGCCATGTTTCCACATCAGCTTCTCCATATCGCCTCCTCAGGTTCATTTTTTGATCCCACCACACGATGCCATAGTCACTGAACTCTATGGCCGCTAACTTAACCTTTTAACTCTCGGAGTAGTTATGGAAATTGAAGACCATTTATACCTTGGTCACCCACTCCAAGTACACCTCCGGATCGGTTGTGCCATGGAAGGAAGGCATCTTCACTTTCACGTTGCCTAGGTCACGGTCATGCTCCCTCCCTGGTGGTTTGGCTCTCCTCTAAGGTATATCATGCCTCGGCCCCTGTGGTGGATAACCAAGACCCCTCGGCCTCAGGGATCATCACAGACCTCCACCTCTTCGGACCACTCACTTGCCTATTCTTTGTTTGGTGGATCTTGGATTGGCTCACGTACACTCCCTATTCTCCAATTGATCAAGCCTCTCATGCAAAGGCTCGAGTTCTTCCTCCATCAATTTTCTCATTTAGGCTGTGAGGGCTTGCATGAGCAACCTTTGATCCGCGCGTTGTTGTTGATTGCTAGTGCTTTCCTACTCATTGTGTGGTTGTGCCATAATGTACCTGAAAGAAAGAAGTTAGAAGAAAAAAAATTCATTTCCACTCGCTCACGTGTACCACTCAACAAGATCACAACTCCCGTACGTTTAAAAACTTGATTTTTCTTTCTATCAAATGAGCTCACCCTTTCGCCTTTTACCTCTCTTGGGACCTTTCCTTTTGCCTGTTCACAACCCTCTTTGGAACCTAATCCAAGCTTGCTCATGTCTAACAACGGTCACAAGAACCAGAACTTGAGGAAGTAGATTGTGCTTCCAAATGTTGAACCACACGAAAACTTTTAAAAGTAAAAAATGGACTAGGCATGAACCAAAGGAATGACCAAGTAATCTCTTGCTGATTGCTTCTTTTGATCAAGAGAGGGGTTATTCTTTTGTGATTATTTTCTCATTTTTTTTTAATTTTCGGCTGTGCCCCTCTTGCTTGTCACTTGACCGAATGTTTTCTTTTTTTCTTTTTGTATAAAAATCAGCAAGGAAATTGTACAAGAAAGTAAAGATAGATCTTCCACAAAGGTGATGACCGTATGGGTATTTTTGAGCCGTGAACCAACACTACTTTGGGTAGCCCAACATTTGCTCAAATTTGAGCTCTGATAACAAGCGGTATGAACCTAATCAACTTGATCAAACAATTGTTGAGTCCTTAACCCTTCACCTATAAAAGAGGTGAGAACTAAGTTTCCGTGTGTTTCGAAATGTAAACGCCACTAAAAGTAGAAACAAGTATTAGATAAATTGAAAGAAAGTTTTGAAAAGACTAGAGGAATAATCCAAATGTCTTACAAAATATAACTCTAAGTGAACTGCTTTTCTTAAGTTACTACACGACCTTATATAGGACAAGTTTTTTACCATGGATGGAGTAAATGAGTCTTGACCAAATTAATGGAGTTGCGATGGTCTAAGAACTTCATGCCTTGACCAACCAATGGGCTGTGATCTTGTTGAAAGGTCCTAAGAGTGGTAAAAGGCGAAAGGGTGAGCTCATTTGATAGCAAGAAAAGCCAAGTTTTTAAACAAACATGAGAGTTGTGATCTCGTTTTTTTTATAGGCCAAAATTCATTAAAAATAAATATTTACAGAAGGATAGTTTCGACAATAAGAGCACAGACCGCTCTTGTGATCACAACCAAAAACTGCCCCAGGGATAAAGAAATAAAATACATCAGTGATCTCGATGCTCCACTGCTTAACAGATCGCCCGTATCTATTATTTTATTACTTGTTAAGGTTCATAGCTGTCAACTTATCATCCCTCGAATGGTACACAGCTCACCATTGACTTTTAGAATACGAGCAGTAGGAGTCTTTACTGTCAACATATTAATCCACCAGCCGTATCTATTATTTTATTGTGTGTCAAGGATCGTGGCTGTCAACTTATCGTCCTATGGAAGGTACACAGCTCGCCTATGATTTTTAGAGTATGACCGCGGGTTGGTAGACAGCTCTGCCTGCGTGCCTGGAAGCTTTCCGAGTTTGAGAGTGATGTAATCTTTGACATGTGTGACGGAGTTGTGTTTGTTGTTCATGCTGCAAATCATGAAGACTACCGTGGTCTCCCATAGCACCTGTGTGTACCTGTACCGCACATAAACTGAAAGGATAATACTAGGTCAAACTGGTGCAATAAGCTCTCCGAAGCCATTTTATAAAATCACCAAGCCTTAGGGAGAATATTTGGAACCCACTGCCTCTGCCTTCAGAATTAAGACGTGTACCTGGGTTGTAGTCTGCTCATTCCACTTTACTTGGCATTTTCCAACGCTTGGGGGACATTTCCTTCTTAGTCTACCTCGGGTAATATGCCACAACAGATCAAAGCACGCGCATCAAAAATCAGAGGCGCTCTCATCTAGCTATAAGTAAGGCAGTGGGGAGGGGAATGATTAAGGAAAATAAGAAGCAACCAGACCACTAATCCAGTAACTTGTGGCAGATGACTCATTTTCTATCACATTGTGAACCTCATACATATATCCGGCCTCATAATCCAGTCAACAAGATTATAAGAAAATAGGTGATTTGTTTTTTTTGCCTTTATCCATTGCCTTGTGGAGTGCTGAATAATTTGGGTAATATGTGTTGTACTAAGCCTCTCTGCCTGAAAATGTTTTTTGTTTCTGCATTTCCAGATCTGCCAGGCTGTGGATAGCCATAAAGCTTTCTATGCACAAAGGTTAACACCCTATGGCCTAGCAGAGCATAATTCAAGGAACGTAGGTGCCTGTGTCAGGTTTTGGGAGCTTACTGGATCATGCCATAACCATGCATATATTCCTTTCCAGATCTGCACAGCAGTCAAGCAGTTAGCAAATAAATGAAGAATTGATTCATGATCAGAACCTGATTGGCAGAGTGAGCATGTGAGGGGATGTCCATCCATTATGATGTTTCTTTTGTGGAGCTTAGCTTTCACGGGCAGAGCTTCTTGAAGTAGCTTCCATCCGAACACCATTACTTTTTTAGGAGCTATCTTGTTCCATATCGAATATAAGAGAGCTTCGTTTTTAGGGGGTATTGTGAAGGAATGGAGTTTATAATCCTTGAGTAAGTAGATGAGACAGTGTAATTCCCATCCGTGTCACCTTTAAATATATACATGTCCATCATGTGATCCATTGGATCTATTCATTGTAGTGTGGAGCATGGGACTGAGAAATCTTATTGCTCAAACTCCCTTAGTGGTCTTCGTCATGAGACCTGCCATATCCAGCAGTTATTTTACCAGTATCCCAATTGCCTTATGTGAGATGCTTGGTCAGATGAAATTCTGAATAATCTTCGGTATCTTGAGGATAGGGGGAATGTTGGTGCCATGAGTCAGTCAAAAAACTGATGTTAATACCATTCCCAAGTCTCAGTTTGGCTGTCTGCTGGAGTTGGATGCTGATTGTTATATCTTGTAAGTTCCTCCACCAGTAGGATGCTAAAAGTATGTTGGTTCTTCTGCTTGGATAGATTGAAGGTAGCTTCATTCTTTTAATCTTACTAATGATAGGACGCCTCTTTGTCCATATTTTGAGTACAAGATATCTTTAGCTAGACTATTTCCTCCTGAGAGAATTTTGTGACTCCACTTCCCAAGCATAGAAGTGTTGAAGATTTGCAGGTTTCTAATACCAAGACCCCCCTCTTTCCAACGGAATTGTCATCGTGTTCCAAGCTACCTAGCATATCCTCCTTTCATCCTTACTACCGCCCCCAAAAAATGACCTCATAATGGAATTCAGTTTGCTGAGGACTACAACTGGAACTTTAAAGTAGCCTAGGAATTGAGTGGGAAGTGCAGTTAGGACTGAGTTTAGGAGAGTCAACTTTCCTCCACTAGATATTTGTTGATTTTGCGACTGATTAAGAGTTCTGGTAAACTTTTCAATGACTAGCTTCCAAGTGGCTTGTTTTCTCGGGTTGGAACCTAGTGGCAGTCCCAGATAGTTGTACGGCAGAGTGCCTATTTTACAGCCAAGGAAAGCTATCATTTCATGTACAATTATGGAAGGAATGTTGATTCCTATCAGGCTACTCTTACTGAAGTTTACCTTCGAACATGAAACAAGTTCAAAATTCAATAGTATGGCCTTGAAAGTTTTGATTGTGCTCCATGTAGCCTCTCCAAACAAAAGTGTGTCATCAGTGAATTGGAGATGAGTGAGTCTAATGTTGTATGAACCAATTTTGATCCCTCCTAGCATATTTAAGTCTGCAGCTTTCTAAATCAGGTAGGATAATCCTTCTGCAGCTAGAAGGTAAAGGAAAGGGGAGAGCGGATCTCCTTGTCTTAGCCCTCTCTTCGGTTGGAATTCCTCAGTAGGACTTTCATTAATAAGAATAGAGGCTGATGCCGAGCTGAGGAGCTCTTTAATCCAGCAAATCCAAATTACAGGAAATCCCATTTGAAACATAATATCTTGATGGTATTCCCAGTTAATTGTGTCAAATGCCTTTTCAAAGTGGACTTTGAAGATGATTGCTTCATTTTTCCTTCGTTTCAGATCATCTATAGCTTCATCTGCAACGAGTAGACTATCGAAAAGTTGTCTCCCTCGGATGAAGGCCATCTGATTTGGTGCAATAATATCACTTATGACTTGGCTAATTCTGTTTGACAGTAACTTTTAGAGGATCTTGGGTTTGGCCCCTATGAGTGTAATAGGCCGAAAATCAGTGATGCTGAGTGGTGGTTTAGTTTTTTGCAAGCAGTGTGATATGGGCAGTGTTGCTGCCTCTGCCAATTTTGCATTCCTATATAATTCACTAAAGAGTTCGTATAAATCCTCCTTCATCGGGTGCAAGAATTTCCTTATAAACTTGAAGTTTAAGCCATCCTGACCCGGGCTTTTATTCCGTCCACAGCCTGCCAATGCAATTATAATTTCAGTTTCAGAGAAGGGAAGGATCAGGTACCTTTGGGCCGAGGAAGTGAGGCTGTTGCATTTCATGTTATTGATCTTTGGCCTTTGCTAGCTCACTTCAGAGAACCTCTCTTCAAAATGCTTTTTGAAGCTGTTTTTGATTGATATTCGATCTTCCAACCATAGGTTATCTTCCCATATTCCTGTAATGGTGTTTTTCTTTCTGTTTTTCTTCGGACATTGATGGAAATAGGATCTGTTAACATCACCTTGTATGAGCCAATTAATTCTTGACTTATGAGCTGCAATGTTGTCTAGGTGTTTGGTAAGCATCTCAAGTTCATCTCGGAGCTGAATATTACTTATAGATGATGCTATAGTTGCCTGGTCAGAGGAGGTACTCTCTGCTTTCAGATCCATTTCGTGGCATTTTTTTAGGATTGACTGTCTTTTTGCATCTAGATTCCGGGAGTACTTAGGTTCCAACTTTTTATTCCTTGTCTGATAATTTGAATTTTTGTTTTGAGTCTGAAGCTGGCATAGCCTTCAGGTAGAGTATTGTTCCGTAGATTCTCAACCATTCCACATAACTTTGATCCTCCAGCCAACAATCTAGCACTTTCAGGGGTTTAGGCCCCCAGTTCAAAGTATTAGAAGCTAATCTCACAGGGCAATGGTTAAAGTCTTTGCTTTGTAGTCTTGTTTGTGTCCATTATGTGTCCTGCTGGAGCCATTTCTCATTACATAGGAACATATCAAGTTTGCACATTGCTGAAAGGGAGTTTAGGTACTATCTATATCTTCTTCTTTCCATTCTTAGGTCTAGTACTTTTAGGTCATTTATAAACTGTCTGAATCCAGCTATTTCCTGATCCTGTTGATGAGTTGTTGTACCCTTTCTTTCACTTTCTTCAAGGACAGCGTTGAAATCTCCCATTAAGCACCACTTTTGATCCTCCTTATCCCTGTGTAAATCTCTTATGCTATGCCATTGATTGTGCTTTGAAGATAAATCTCTGGGACCATAAACATTCAACATATTTGAACAAGTATCATCATTTAGCCATTGACCATTAATACCTAACACTCCATTTGCGTCCATAAGGAAGTTTCTACTGAATTTATGGTTATCCCAAATGCAGAGTAGTCTCCCTGATTGTCCATTAGAGCCTTTATATGCCCCGTCCAGATCTGAATCTTTCCAAAGGTAGAAACATAATTTGGCTTCAACTATATCCATTTTTGTTTCTCGCATGCTGATAAAGTCTGGTCTTTCCTCAGCTATTAAACGTTTTAATCTCTTCTTCCTTCCAGGTCAGCATAAGCCTCGTACATTGAAAGTCAAAATCTTCATACAAATATTTTCCCATCTCCTTTCCTACTGCTTCCAGGTGTTGTAGCAGTTTGTGACTTCCTGTTTATTCCATTCATTTGAATCAGGTTTTGTAATGTCTCTTCAGAGCGTGATCCATGGGATATGCCGAGATTGCATCCTATTTCCATGATAGATTCTGCTTCCAACCTCTGCTGAGTATCAGACACTGCACTTACCGGAGATATACCAGATTGGATAGGGGAGTGAGCCTGCATATTCCTTACCCAAAAATTTAAAGTTGCTTGTTCTTTGGTTGTGTCTGCACCCTTTCTGCTCTGGCTTCTTGTTCTCGGACCAACTCCTTTTACAAGTTATTTTTTTTCCTAGCTTTGGGATGACTTCCTACTTTTTCCAGGGGTGCTGTAAGCAAAGGTGGGAAGTCTGCTACTAGGGAGAGTTGAGATGCCGGAGGAGCTTCTTCTAGATGAGATATTTCAGATTCTAATCCCATAGGTGCAGGAGTTGGTGTCATCTGAGTAACCTTATCCACACAGTGGCTTGACTCTTCTCTTAAGGAGCAATGTGTCTCTGGTAGTTTTGCTTTTGAGTTTGGGGTTAGTGAATAAACATGGTGTAGAGTTTGGTCTGGTGTTGGTTGTACAGGTTCAGTAGTAGGATTGTGGGTGTCTGTACTTACCTTAGCAGTATCCTGTGACAATTCTAAGACATCTTCCACCCTAGATACTGTTGGCCACCAGTTCAGGCTTACCGGAGCCCAAGATATGTCTACCTTTAGGCTTTAAGTTGGCAGTTGAACAGGCTGAAGGGTTGCATTATCTTGTGAAGCAGGTTCTGGGTTATTTTGTGCCAAGTTTGGAATCACTGCTTATAGAGAGACATAGTGGTCAACAAAGTCAGGTATAGAGATTTCAGAAGTGAAGCTGCCACTCTCGCTTGAATTAACATCTAAGGTGTGTGAGCTTGTGTTATGGAGTCATGTGTTCATCTCATATTTCAGGGTGCCAACTTCTTTCACTGTGAGGGACAAGTGTTTATCCTGTATGACTATACTCAATACAGATTTAAATGTCTGATTCGGATCAACCTGCAAGAGTATTTGCACTACTTCCAAGTATCTGTGTTGTAACGAACAGTCATCGATTTTAATTACCGAACCCAGTGCTGCACCTATTTGTCTAATGATTGAGGGGGTCCAGCACTTTAACGGAAGACCAAAAATCTTTACCCACCTGGTATTCGGTACCTGATTTTCCTTATCAGTCCAAGGCAAGATATCATCCAGCCAATTTAGGAGCCACACACTATCATTGCTTATTAGGTTTTGCAGATCCCTTACTTCTTGCTCCCACAATAGTACTTTGGATGAGTCGATCGGGCTGACTATGACACTTAGATAAACAACTTATTTTAATTCGAGTTGTAGATCTTTCCAGTCGGTATCCTTATGTAAAATACCCACATAGCCAGTTTGTAGCCAACAAGGTTCAGATTCAGTAGAGTTCCCATGTTCTTGTCTCTCTTTCACTGGTTCCTTAGCATCTATTGGGGGCTTACTGGTTGATGCAATTTCAATTTGTAGATGAGAAGTGATCGGCTTAGGGCCTGCAGGCAGCTTTGTTTGTACCGGAATGTAAGATTTCTGAACATACCTTTTCTCGGTGATCTTAGGATGTCTAGCAACATTTACTTGTAGGCGGTAGTAACCTATCCATACATTGTTTAACTTGATCAACGTGGAATCCACATCCAGTGGCTGTGTTAAGTCAACAAAGCCAAAGTGTAAGCCTTTCCAGATGAGCTTTCTAGCAATTTTAAGGCTTTGTACAGCTTCTTGTCTGCCTAGGATCTTCCACAGCTGCTCCATAGTGCATTGTTTTGGGAAATTCGTGATCAAATATGTAACTCTTGAGTGTGCAGCTGGTTTTGTAGTTAGTCTGGGGTGATTCTTGGCCCTAATCGCTGATGCACTGAGGTTGGATTTTGGAACTGTATCAACTCCTTGTAGTTTCTTTCCTGTCTGTTCTGTGAGGGCATAGATATAGGCCTTTTACCAGCCTTAATTTCAGCTCTTCGAATCTTCCTCAG
>JAOWBN010202499.1:0-14627 GCA_028565015.1 Pinguicula moranensis | reverse complement strand
AAAAATAACTCTTCATTTTTTCAAAAAAAATTCTTATAATCCAATTATAAGCATAAGAGGGTATGCGCAAAACACCCAATTGGCATTAAAGTGAATCTGATTCTGCCTTTTTCGTGATTTTTTTTTTTAATGGATGTCGAGTTAATTGGGGAACTGAGATCATTGTGTGGACAATCTCTGTATTGATTTATCGGTTCTCCATGAAAATCAATGCGTTATTTCGACCTCACACCTGTAGATGCTCTATAATCTAGTGGTTGTTAGGGTATATGTTTGCAGGATAATGGGTTCGAGTATTGGTATTTTCCGATAAAAATGAAATTGATCATACCTATACTTGCAATGTAAGAGTGTGTGATCAAATTGATCCAATATATATAATTTGCATTCATTTTCCCATTGTAGTGCTCAAATGGCCATACTTTATGCTCGAAGTGCAGCTCGAAGGTAAGGTGTTGCCCGATTTGTCGTCAAGAGCTTGGCAACATAAGGTGCCTGGCATTGGAGCGAGTTGCAGAATCACTTGAACTGCCATGCAAATACCAGGTTCTTGGCTGCCAAGATATCTTCCCGTATTCTTGCAGGCAGAGGCACGAGCAGAACTGCAAGTTTCGTCCCTACCATTGCCCATATGCTGGCTCTGAGTGCAATGTCACTGGCGATATCCAGTTCCTTTTGGCTCATCTCAAGAGCGATCACAAAGTTGATATGCAGGACGGATGCACTTTTAACCACCGCTATGTTAAGTCTAATCCCTTGGACGTCGACAATGCTACTTGGATGCTAACTGTAAGTTCTCTCTCACAAATCAACGAACTAAAGAATGAAAAAAACTTTAGCTAGTGTGTTAGACAGTTTTTCTCGAACAACTTTTGACTTAAAATAAGCGAAGAGTTATTTTCAACTAGTTTTAAGCTATTACATTGTCTATGGTGTAACTACACAACACAACGTACCCTGTATATTCCTAACTAAGTTAGAGTTTGGGGGGTCAGATGTGCGCAGCCTTATCCTTATAATTATATAAAGAGGTTTCTGTTGCGACCCAATATGCATTGGGTCTTTGATGCATTGAGTTCCGATAACTTCACTAATAATAGAAGTACTAAAATTTAATAGAGTCATTTTGGTTTAGTACATTGTTAGCACATAGTTAAAAGAATTATCAATGATGACTCTTCCAGCTCTATTTGTTATGGACGGTATGGACCCGATATTGTGTAACTAACTGCTACAATCTTGTGTAGGTTTTCAACTGTTTCGGTCACCAGTTCTGCCTTCATTTCGAGGCATTTAATCTGGGAATGGCTCCTGTATACATGGCATTCATTCGTTTCATGGGCGACGATGAAGATGCCAGCAAGTTCGCCTACTGCTTGGAAGTTGCTGGCAACGGCAGAAAGATGGTGTGGCAAGGAATTCCCAGGAGCATCCGCGATAGCCATACCATTGTACGGGACAGCATAGACGGGCTCGTTATTCATCGCCACATGGCTCTTTTCCTCTCTGGAAGCAACAGCGGGGAGCTGAAGCTGAAAGTGGCTGGCAGGATATGGAAGGACAACAACGCTTAGGAGAATGTAAGCCAACTTGTGATCACTTTTTTCGCCATTTTTCTGGGCAAGGGCATATGCAGATATATATATACACATTCTGGTTGAACTTCTCTTGCCTGGTTTTAACTACAAGTCTACATTTTGATGCTAGTTGTCAGACTTTTGGCTGAATTAGCGTATGTAGGGATTACAAGAAAGGCAGATTCCAGAGGGATAGTTTTCTGTAAACAAAGAAATCCAAGTGAGATCTTATTTTGGCTCCAAATAATCGCATTTTTGTTTTTGTTTCTCTGTTTTTAACTAGTTTAAAATTAGGGATGACAAGTTTGGCATGGCTACTTGAGGCAGGGCAAGACCCTTTCTCGCGGGTTTGGGTCCGGGTATGGGTCCATCTTTTGGGGATGGAGCGGGTCGGGTATTCAAAGACCCCACACCCACCTACTCCATAAAATTGTCATTCTTATTCAAAACACTATCAAGTTATGATAAAATAATTTAATTCGTGAATATGAATATTTACAAAGATTATCCAAATTAAACTAAACTTACCGAATAAATCTCGCCCTTCAGTACAATTTTAAGAGGATAAGATATATGTAGTCGTACTCTATTTTATAAAAGATCATTAAACTTTTTTTTTTGGATAAGTAAGATCATTAAACTTTTGACTAAGATATTAGAGTGATATATGAAAATATACAATGTATTTTCATGGCAACTCGAGATTGTCAAGACTATGAGGTAGACATGGATTAAAGCTTACAATATGGGTGAACCCGATTTGATGCTGGAGGATTGGCTATGAAATCTCCGGCAATATTTTGTATTACTGTGATTCTGTAAAACTTTAAACCTAACCTTTCCATTTTTTGGCCTAGTACTTAGAGATGGGCGGGTCGGGCCACCTGGCGTGCCGTGCCGTCGACCCATCGGGTCTGGGTCTGGAATCGAACTCGGCCCTTTAGGGATGGGCTAACCGTGATCCGGTTAGCCCGGCTCAGCTCTCCGTGTCGCGATTGGCCCTTCGTGCTGGCCCTACGGGTTACACTCCGGTTTATTGCCGTGCCCGGTATGGTTGCGGTACGATTCAAGCGCGATTAAACCACCGGTTTTGACCCACATGGTCGATATTATTTGTCTATATATTTTGAAAAAATATTATTATTATTATTTTTTTAAAATATTGTTTTAGGACGTATAAAAATATTTATTTATAATATTTTTGTCTAACAATAATTATTAGAAAAATATATAAATCTATAAACTTTTAAAGTTTATAACTTTTTTTGGGGTGAATATTATAACTAATATTTATAGTTTATATAAAATTCTAATTTTATCTAATAAACTGGTAATAAAGGTTTAATTTAGAAAAACATGATTATGTTTTAACTATAAACTATAATTTTATATAAAGTTTTTATTTTTATCTAAAAATTAAAACAATCTAATGATCATAAATCACTATATTTAAAATCATACAGTATTCTCCACTTCTGTAAGAAAAAGTTACACAATACAAAAAACTCATCTCCATATATTTTTTTTTCTAAATTTATATATGAATTCATATTTATATAAAGTTTATAATTTTAAGTTATATAAAAATTATAAGTTTATACTGAGTTATGAAATTTAATATAAAAGTTATAAATTTAAATATAGTATAAAAGTTATATAAAGTTTGTAAATTATATAAAATTTTATATATATATTTTAGAGTTCAGGGTTTAAGGATTTGGGTTTATTTATATTTATATTATAAAAAAGATTTTAAGTTTATAAATTTATATAAAGTAATAATTTATAATTTATATAAAATTTAAAAGATATATAAAGATTTTGAATTTATATAAAGTATAAGTTCATATATTTAAATAATTTTAGTGTTTAGAGTTTAGGGTTTTATGATTTAAGATTTATATTTTATAAAAATGAGTTTAGGTTTAGGTATTTAATTTTTCCTCATATTTTCTCTTCCAAACCCGCCAGTTGGCCCGGAGTGTCGGCCCTACGGGTCGGCCGTAATTTTTTTAATTTTTTTTTTCTCAAAAATTCATAAAACGGGTCAGGCTGTGTAGCTCGCCGTGCCGCCCACCATGTTACCGCTGTGCCAAAATCTTATCCTACCCCCATGGGTCGCGGGTCATAAATTTTGCGACCCGGGCATGGCCTTTGTCCCTACAGGCCTGAATGACCCTTGGCCTGTCGGGTCATGACCCGCCATGCTTTTTTACGTGCCGGTTCCGGGCCAAGGGTCATTTTGCCCATCTCTAGTTGGAGGTACATTTGTTTTGGTGTGTATCAAACAAATTTTAGAGACGAAAATAAGTTTTTGCTAAGGGTATTAAGTTTAAAGTAAAACAATCTAATATAGAATCACTACCTACACGAACTAACAACAGAAACAAATTTGATTCTGGCTCAAGCTCGCTTACAATCTTGAATGGATCCAACAAAATCTCTAGTTTTGGATAATGGCGTGGAATTTACCACATCCGGGGGTTGATCCGATTTTTGTGGCTTTGCTTTCTGATTTCCTTAGTATGAGATCACTTTGTTCTGTTTCATTGTAAGTAAAATGCAGAAGAAGTCCAGCTTCTGAGAAGTAGCCATAGCTGATACGGCTAGAATGACTTAAGTAGGATCATGGGAATGTACTGGTGCCTGTTCTGTTTTGTTTTGTTGGTTATATGAAAAAATTTAATTAGCAAAAAATACAGAAACAAATTTTTAAAAGCAATCCAATCTTTTTAAATAAATTATAAAGGTAACAATTTTAGGTGTTCACACACTAGTCAAATGATTTTTCATAAAATAAAATTAAAAAATTTAATTAAAATTAATCAAACAAATAAATTTAATAATCTGAAAATAATAACAGAGAGTTTTTCAAAAAATTTGTTTATGGCGTGGGAGATGGAAGTGATATGGGTAGGAGTGGGGTGATGGGAGTGGGGCTATGCCGGACTGGGCGCCCGGCCTAGCCCCCCTTAAATACGCCCTTAGTTGGAGGAGAAGTGTCTTACCAGCTAAGTTGTTCTTTGTTATCGTAGTTATAGTGACTCTGATGGAGCTTCTGGAACAAATTAAGTAGAAGTTTATTTTGTACTATTTTAGGTACTTGAGGAGTTTGTGCTTTTCTTGAAGTATTTTAAATGTAGACAAGAGAGTAAAAAAACACTTGATTTGAGAATTTCATAATATTTTCCAAGACTGTTGAAAATATATAGCTTATAAAAGAAACGTTGTGAAACTTGCTTCAAAATAGCTCACATAAATTTTTGAAGTTATATGAGTACAGTTTCTCTCTGGGTAATTTGGACATCTTAAAAATAGAGAAGTTGTCCAAAGAAATGGTATTCTAGAAATCGAAAAAATAGAAAAGTTGTCCAAAGTAGCAGTACCTTAGAAGTTGAAAAATAAAGAAATTATCCAAATTAGTAGTACCTTAAAAATAAAAATAAAAATAAAAATAAAAATAGGTAAATTTTCCAAGGCAATAGTACTTTACATGTCAACTTCTACTTCTCTATTTCTAAGCTATTAGAAATGCTTATGGAGAAGTTAGGGTCAAATAACTTTTTTAAAAAGAAAATTTGGATAAAGTTGGATACATTTTATCTTTTAGCATTTCTTTCACAAACACGTGTTGGAAAATACATATTAATACTTAATATGTTAATAATAGATGAATGAGAAATTGATCAAGGGGAAAAGTTTTTCTCTTTCAAGTCTATGATCCCACTAAGTTAGTGGAGAAAATGGAGAGTTGAGCTATTAACCCACTAAGTTAGTGGAGATAATGGAGAAGTTCAAGAGGTGAAAAAAATCTCTAACACCCATTCACAAACTCTATAAATAGTGGATCCTCTCTTGAGTGAAATACACACATGAAATTGAGTTTAGAATTTTATTCTCTCTTCTTAGAGTATTTTTGTGAGTCCTTCTTTTAGTGATTGAAGAAAGATACCGTTAGTTCACCGGAGTTGTGTTGCAAGTATTGTGCATATCAACTCGTATCCATTGCATCCTGGGAGACAGATGCTCGAGAATCTCAAAGCACCCAGGAGAGGGTGAATCTGTTTTAAGGAAACTGTGAGTTTCACAGGCCTCGGAGCTCTTCAAACTCTCGTGTTTTGTTCAACGGTGAAAGGTTGAAGTTTATGTAATTCTTATAGAATTTTTGTTTTTGTCTATTGTTTATTTCTTCCACTGCAATAAACTGTTAATTCTTTTGATTATGTGTAACAACACGTTTAAATAAACTTGTTTTACCATATTCTTTATATTTTAGAAAAGCAGTATGTCTCCGTCTGAAGAGAGTGCCTTAATCAATAAATTAGTGTTTGGAATTAAGTAGAGAATGCCGCAAAGTCCCTATCCTTGTTAGCTCCAAGATGGCGAGAGTGAGTTATTGAATCAAAACTTGAATGAATTACAAGGAATTTGTGCCGCCTTTATATAGGCATAATAGGTCAAAATTTGGGACTAATTTCCCCACTAGGAATCTATTCGAACTAGATAAATATAATTAAAAAGTCTCATAATCTATTAGGTATGGATAAGAAAATATCCAAGTCTAGATTAGTGATATTTAATTAATATCCTTATCTAAATATTTGGATGATAAAAGAATATCTTTGAATAAGGAATGAATCCTTTTGGATGATCTTTGGGAGGAAACTTACTATCCATTGAATCATTGGACTTGCTCTTGTTACCATTTGTCCTTGGACTCCAACAAACCACACCACACATGCACTATTGAGTTGGGCTTTCTTCTTGGACCATAACTTGGATCATAGTAATGGATTGGACTTCTTCAATTGGGCCGTGAGGCCCACTAAGCATAAATGGGCTTGGAGTCCATCTTTTCTCTTTGAGCCCAAGTGTCTTGAATCATCAAGTTCAATGCCTCCTTAAACTTCCTTGCTCTTAGGCGTGTGATTGGGACTTCTTGAAGCCTCAATAGATCACGACTTGCAACCACCAACTCGCCATCTTTGGTCTTTCCATTGGGCTTATTTGCACGACCTCTTGGTCCACGTCACTAGTAGTTTTGGGTACAACTTGAATTGCATCAAACTGTTCCATCGAGATATGTATGAGACAATCAGCAACCAGTCATCGCCAATGATCTTTCGTCCTCTCCGCAAATCCCCATCATCGATTTGAGGACACTGTCAATAGATTCTGAGCTTCATTTATTGCATACGCCATCCCGGGAATGGGGTTTCTTTAAGGTAATTCTTGGACTATATCGTGAAGACTTAATTATTTTGTTACGAGAAGATTCTTACATAGAAGATAAATCTTTGTCAGAGTTTTTTTATTTCTAATTTTGTGGAGAAGAATGAGTTATCTAGATACTTCTTGCCAGTGAAGGGGACCCATGCCCCCCTAAGTTTTGGAACAACCATTTTTGGCATTCATAATTTTTACTCACAAAAATATATAGATTTTATATGCAAATTTTGAGGACAAAAGTATTTTGATCCCCCCCAAAACAAATTTTGAACCCCCTTATTTTGTATCTTAGCTCCATACTGGCTTCTTGCTAATACTTGTGTTGAGATTTTAGTCGGACCTCATTCAAAGAAAGATATTTAATTAGTTTAGAAAATTGTAAAACAAATAAATCGAAAAATGTAGAAAATTAAGAAGACAAGATGTAATGTCCATGGTTAGTTGGATCCTTGAATTGCAGTTAGTCTACGTTGAGCTCCGGAATCGGATGCTCTCGTAGCTTAGATAAATCTTCCCAATCGCAGGATAAAGGTCCATATAACAACTCTCCAAAAAACACACGGCTAAATAGGTGCCGCGAACAAAGCAACACTACACGATAATAGATCGCATAGAAATAAGACAAACTAGCCGATTAGAAAGGCTAGATTCACATATCTCAATCAAGACCCAGGAGTTTGTGCGACCAAGAGGCGAGAAAGCGAGAGTTCAAAATGAGAGAGAGTGTGTAAAGTCAAAAGTGTTGTCATGCCTCGAACAACAAGGTTTTAAATCACTGTTGTTGCTTCATCATGTCCGTTGATTCACTTCAGATCAACGTTTGAAATTCGTTGCCAGTAAGTAAGGTTGTGATCTAATGGATCTCCTTTAAGATGTACAATCATGATTTCACCGATTCCACCTCTTGATGTGCACCGTTGAATCTTGTCAGACAGTGAATGGTTGAGATAGAGTCGTCGTTTGAACTTCAGCTTATCAGAGAAGCTAATAATAATGATTGTAGGATTAAGGAATACCTGGATGGTTAAGATAAGACTGAACAGCTTCCAGGGAAAGCTTCTCATGTGAGCCACTAAATTAGTTAAACACCGAATGACCATGATCAATTAATGGAAATAGGCGGCAAAGATTAGCAACCGCACAATCAAAAAAAAAACTCAATGGTCAGGATCAAGTTAAATATTTAAACACATGTCACAGTCTTGTCCATAGGATCAAATATCGCATGGACTTGTGGCAATTGAGAAGTATTCCAATAATTTTTATTTTGTCCTACCATGCCCTGTTCGGCTAAATAGTCGGTTATTCCATTTTCTTATCATTATTGGTGTTGCACATGGACACTAAATCTTGCCTTTCTTTCCTTAAAATCTCCCATAAATTTCATAAATACCAGGGGTAGCATTAGTCTCGCTAAATCCATCCTACAAGAAAGAGTGAGTCAGTTTGTAGAATGATGTTAGTCCAGCCCGCTTCTTTGCAAAATCGCAACCCCTCCATGGCAGCTTGAAATTCTGCGTTATTGTTACTGCCTGTGCCAAAATGGACTGAAGGAGTAGTAAAGAAGTCACCGTTGGCATCCCGGATGACCTCACATCCACCTGAAAGACCTGGGTTTCCAATGCAATTCCTGTCCGTGTTGAGTTTCACCCATCCTGCAAGTGGTTTAAACCAGCAAACCAACTTTGCTCTGTTATGATCCCGCCACTTTACAAGTATGTTGAGTTGGTTCAGTAAGGACCTGTCCATCACCTGCATTTTAACTTGCAAGCTAGACAAATCAGTTAACGAAATAATGAGTTTACGTACCTGCCACCAGGTTTAGTCAGCTGATTGACGTATATTGGCGAACCGAGCCTTGCACCAACGCGCCCACATGCACCATGTAATGACATCGGGGAATATAAAAGTGAGAAATCCTTTCAGCCATGTATGGTGGGTCACAGACACTCAGTGAGTCACTTTGCCCTTCCAAGTTCTCGTTTGTGGGATGGGAATCCCAAATAGTACCGTTGCTCTATTCCATAGATCTGATGCAAAACGTTGTCAGATAAGATGTTGTTCATGATCTCTTGTTGTTTTGGTTCACAACATTGGCATGACGAGGTTGAAGTGACTCCTTCCCTTGTTAAGTAGACATTTGTTGGGAGGCATTTTTGTCATCCCCCAAGAGCACAGGGTCACCTTCATAGGGAAGTTTTATTCCAAATAAATGGTTCAGCTTGGAACCCTTCTGCCTAGTCCCTTATAGCTTTCCATGCTCATTTCAAAGAAACTTTCCGTCATGGGCAAGCATCCACACAACAACATCCTTTTTCGCATTGGGAGTAGGTGGTTTCAAGTCCAGAATTTCCCCTGTCAGTTTTGCCTCCATCGTTTGGACTAGGTTCTTTTGTGCCTACTGCCCATCCACTATGAAATACGCTACTCGTGCTTCCTTGTTTATAACATGTTGAGCTCGCACAGCAAGAGGGCCCATCGCTAACCTTTGTCTTCAGCCTTCACCTTTAGATTCAGAAATTAGGCGCGTTCTCTTCTTTCAGACGCGAGCGGCTCTTCTCGTCTCCATAAGTCTTCGTCCGCCTCCCTCCTCCGCCAACCGCCGATCACCTATATTTAGGGTTTATGATTTTATTTTCGTTTTTGAAAGTTATACTTGTACTCCTGTATGCCTCTTTCTCCATCTTTCTCTAATATTAATTGGCATTTTGCAATGATTACTCATGCCTCATTCCTTCACTGAAATATTGCGTTACATTGTAAATCGCCTATATCAATTTACTCTGGACTAGTAATGAAAGTGATCAGCATGAAGCTGCAATTACCTGTGAGTGCACGCAGATGGTTTCATGAATTGTATTTTTTTTATTTATTAGCTAACTTAGCAATTTTCGCTATCGTTATCTTAGCGGAAGTAACGAAAGCAGAATAGCGGTTAGCGAATGCAAAAATATATGAATTTTTCAAAACCGTTAACTTAGAGGAAATAGAAGTGATGAAGGGCTTACCGCTACCGCTAAAATATTTGGACAGAGCTAAGTTCTAGAGATAGTATTTGCAATTACCTTTTCTTAAATATTTTTTTTTAAATAATAGAGTTAACAAATCCCAAAAGGCAAAATTGCTTGTCATAAAAAATAAAATATAAAACATAAAAGAAATGAGCTGTTACCTTTCTCTCTCTAGGGAGTCCGGCGTTTTCTCTTTTCTGGTAGAAGCTCCGCCCCCACACGCGCACCGGGTACGACCTCACCCCAACCCTAGATAAATGGCCACCAACCGGACCGTTGTTTCTCAATGGTCAAATCGGTTCCCGCTGGAGATTAGGAAAGGGAAAATCATAGCTATAGAAAATCATCTCGCTCTTTCTCTTTTTGTGTGTGTGTTTGTGTGTGGGCGCACGTGTGTGCGTTCGAAGAGTCTCCACAGAAACAGTCTCTTGATCTCTTTATAGCGGTCAGGGTATGACTGAGTATATCTCACCCTGCCAAAAGGCGGGATATATTGGGTATGTTTGATTTGGTTTATAGCTATAGAAAACCACATAGGAAACCTACCCAACCCACGAACCAGATCCATGTTGTAAGAGAGGTGATGTTCACAGTCGACTCGGGAACCAGGTTTTCTATTACACGAACTTCCCGATGAATTGGAGTCTGAGGGAGATGCGAGCCATCTTCTAACTGCAAGGAGAGATGATGCTATAACTGTACCTTGAAAATTGTCACGATCTGGATTACCCTTTGGCTTTGTGCATTTTAATAATGTAACTAGCAATAGCATGGAGGTTATGGAAGTATAAAGTAAGGGGCAATGTAGCCAGGTTTGAGAAGGATGAGATGAGCAGACAGAGATAGAGGAAATCAAACCTCAGACAGTGAGGAACACTATTGTACAAAAGCTTGTGCGCAAACCTGCTGTCCCAAAGATTGAGATAAGGAAAATGGTGATTCAGGTAAAATAGAATGTTGGCACTGGGGTCAAAGAGAAACATAAACTGGATATTTAAGACTACAGGAAAACATACTGAGTGGTTGAAACATAGCAGAGTTGGATCACTGAAAATGCAAATAAGGATGGCAGGAGCTTCAGATGGAGCTTTTAAGAGGGGGCTACAGAAAGATTGTTGTGAGTCCCATGGGGACAGGTAACGTCTTACTCTGAGATGAGGACGGTCAGGATCTGGAAACTCTTTTGAAGTTGGATTTGGAGTGGATCCAGCACTGGGTAACACACCTGGTGACCTTGACAGCTCGACCACAGGTTAAAGAAAGATTACAGTGGATAAAAGTATATGGGATCCCATATAATGCTTGGAAGGAGGGGATGTTAGAATAGGTGGGGAACAAAGTAGGAAAATTTAGCAGAATTGATACAGTTACACTAAGGAAGAGATATTTGGAAGCAGCGCAGCTCCTGGTACAGGTCAATCACCTACAGACAATTGGCAAGGGATTAAGTATTGAGATTGACGGTCAATTGCATGAAGTGAGTGGTGGAAGTGGAAAATAGGAAGTTCGAGGAGGAGGAATTGTTTCGTTTGGATGAAAAGGAGGAGTTGTTTAGCAGTTCATCATTAGAAGATGAACCCTTGGATTGTAACTATGAATCAGAAAGAGTATGGTCTGATGAGGAGTGTGTGAAGGAGACATGATCATCAACTGGTGTTGAAGCTTTGAGCAACCCCAGCTTGATGAACTGCAGCTTCTGATGAACATTTTATGGGTTCCCAGAAGCTGGCACCGATTCCACCGGGCAAATTCTAGCAATCCCTCCGCCTGGAGTGGTGGCCATCTAATGGCAACCCATAAAATTGTGCAAATTGGGAGGAGGGGGATAGGATTGTAGTAGAAAACAACAGACTTTGAAACAAAATGCAGATGACAAAAGTGGAGACGAGTCCCAGGTCATGGAGGCCCTTTAAACAGAAACAGAAATTTGGGAGATAGTATGGGGCTATGTGCAAGAAGTGATACAAAGTGAACGTATAGAGAATGAGAAAAGGGACCTAGCGAATTGAAGATAGTTTAGGGGGAAACCAAATGGGGCTAATAATCAATCTGGAGAAACAGCCATTGATCACTCGGTAGGTTCAGGGCTTGGTCAAATAGAAGAGGATGATATGGGAGTTAAAGGTGGGGAAGAAAAGAATAGACAGGACAAAAACTGAAGCACAGAGTGAGAAAGCCAACAGTGAAAAAGTGCCAGAACAAGAAAATTAGAGAGGAATGGAAGGATGATTAGCCTATGCATTCTTTACATGTAGGTCACTTGGGTTTGGATCAGAATATAAAAAAAAAAAAAAAGGACAGAAAATTACAGCAACAAAGTTGGGATATCAAGTACGAGTGTGGCAAAATCTCTCTAAGAGTCTAGAATGATTATGAGATGAGGCTGAATCAATCCTGAAATTCGGAAAAGCTCTGAGAATGCATCACACTCTGGAGGATGAGTACTCAAATACTCAAAGAGGGTCATCATCTAAATGAATTGGTTAAGCAATGCAGTTCATAACCTAAAATGTCCAAGGATTGGAAGAAAGGAGAAATAGACAGATGGTTAGACAGATGTTGATGAAGTGGAAAGTTGATTTTGTGAGTTTTCAAGAAACAAAAAGAATAAAAGACAATCGATAGGAGATTTTGTGAGGCATTATTATGTTATGATAACAATTTTGACTGGGTGCACAAGAGTTCCCGAGGGAGCTCTGGGGATTACTGTGTATCTAGAATAACTCTAAGTTTCAAAGCCAGAAATTGTGGAACGAAGAAGGGGTGTTAGGGATCACAGGCTGATGGGAGGGAGAGACAACAGTTTGTCATCTGGTGAATGTATACGGTCCATCTGAATTGAACAGTGGAAGGCGGCGATTATACAGCTACATTAGGGCAAAAGAAGAGGATAAATGGTGCATGATGGGGGAATTTAATGCTGTACTGGAGAGGTCAGAGAGATGAGGATCAACACACAATTGTGGTTAGACGGGAAATTGAAGCATTTCAAAATTTTGTAGAGCAAATGCAGCTTCAGGACCTGCCGATGGTCAAGAGAAAGTACACGTGGTATCTGAATTCTCTCAAGGCCATGAGTAGGCTAGACAGGTTCCTGGTAAATGATAAATGGTTATAACAAGACACTATGTGGATACAGACAGAGATGGATAGAGATGGCTCAGCTCATTGCCCAGTGAAATTAGGAGACCTGAATAAAGACTGGGGGCCATAGCCGATGAAGGTGTTGGATTGCTGGTTGCAAGTGAAAGAATATAATGACATGATAACAAAGAGCTGGACAGAGGAAAACATCAGAGGATATACTGGATTTAGAATAAAAGAGAAGATAAAGAGAGTAAAGATAAAAATCAAGAGGTGGAATATGGAGAAATGAGAGGATGTTCACATGAAGTTGAATGGGCTGCTAAAATTACGGACAGAGTTGGAAAAGAAAGTTGAAAGAGGGGAACAACCAGCTTTGGGAGAGATTCAACCAGAGGAGTTAAGTCAGGCAAATTCAGAACCTACAACATCAACAGGAAAGTATATGGTTTCAAAAGGCATGGATTAAGTGGATTCAGCAGGGGGATGGTAACACAACTTTCTTCCATAGTTGGGTGAACGGGAATCGAAGGAGAGCTACACTGCAAGGAGTCTGGAGTGAGGGAGTGTGGATAGGTGATGTAAACATGATAAAGAAGCCTTCAGAGCACATTACCAAGCAAGATTCTCAGAGGCGATAGTAGACAGACCAAAAGTGGGGGACATTCGGACAAAACAGCTCAATCAGGAAGCAAGAACATGCTGATAGAGAAATTCACAGAAACAGAGATCCTAGATGCAGTTAAAAGATGTGGCAGTGGGAAGATTTTGGGGCCAGATGGACTGAATTTCAAATTCATCAAATATTTCTTGCAAGTAATGAAGTCAGATATTTTGAAAATGATGGAGGACTTTCATCAGAACTATTGCATTGTAATGGGAGGCAACGCAGCACACATAACATTAATATAGCAAAGAAGACCTCACCAGTCCGTATAGAGACTTTAGACCTATAACTCTTATAGGCAACATGCACGTAGTGTTCTCTAAGGTCTTGGCTATTCGAGTTAGCAATGTGCTGGATGAAGTGGTCTCACACAATCAAACAACATTTGTAGGGAACAAACAGATATTAGATGGGGCAGTTATAGGTATGAAGCAGTGGGAGAATTGAAAAGAATGGGACAACAGGCCTTGATCTTTAAAATATATTTCGAGAAGGCATATGATATGACATGGTTAATTAGAACTTCTTGGAGGAAATGGAAGAGAAGTTTGATCGCATGTTTAAATCCGGATCCTTTTGATAAACCATAAAGGCATATAATATGAGAATATAGTCCTCTTTAAAAGAATGCATTCCAACAATACTATCTCACGCGATTAAATAATCCATGAGTCTTTATTTAGCAAACATCCAAGAAATTTTCTTATTTTATTTCAGGTACTTTACAGTATATATGTTCTTTTCTAAATCGGACGCTTTTCAATTTTATTGCCTCACTTATAAAAATAACAAAAAGCTATTTGCATCCACCATAGAATAATATAATTTCTTCATAATTAGTATTGTGCTTTTGAATGAATTTTAGTGCAACAAGCCGTACTTATATTTCACAATTTTACTCTGGACAATCATCCAATTATCTCATGTCTGCCATACGCCACTTGGTATATGAAACCCGTTTGGTGCCCCGCCATTTTTTTATCCTGCCCGGGGGTTTACTTGTCGGGCAGGGTTATATCTGGTCCGTTCTCGCGTTTTAAACCCTCCAATTTCCGAGGG
>JAOWBN010202488.1:0-14630 GCA_028565015.1 Pinguicula moranensis | reverse complement strand
CTTCATTTTTTCAAAAAAAGTTCTTATAATCCAATTATAAGCATAAGAGGGTCTGCGCAAAACACCCCCTTAAATCTGTGAATAAACAAAAGCTGAAAGTGAAACTTGCTTGCTTCTCTTCTAAATTGAGAATTCTGATTTGAGATTTGTGAATATTGAATTCAATTGTGATTTCGATTTTGATTTCTAATTTCCTGAAGTTTTCGGACCAGATTTGAGAATCGACTCAATTGAGATCCACTCTTTTCACAATTGAATTCACGTTTTTTATTTTGTTTATTTAATATTTTAATTTAACATTTTTGTCAGGCTTATCAGTATACGTCATCCGACACCGACACCGACACTGACACCGATACCGACAATTTGTTAGAATGCTAGTCGTATTCTGATACCGACTCCGACAACCAACTCTGTCGGAAGTCGGTTGTCGGAGTCGGTATCGATGTCGGAATTTCCGACATTCCGCCCACCGATTTTTACCCCTATTTTTTCCCCAATTTTACGCCAATATTTTAGAGGTAAAAAGACGTTTCTGCCAAAGACTTTTGTGGAATTACAAGATTGCGATCGTAGTATTTTCTCATAATTGCAGGACGAGCCCACTAATTCTGTGAAATCAAAACATGTACCTGAAAGTTTTCAGATTTTGCAGGGAGGCCCTCAAACTTGTACAGTTTCTTGAAAACACCGCCCGAAGTTTTTAGAATTTATAGCCTGCCCCCAGTCTTACAAATCCCCAATACTTCAAGCTCGAATGTTTGGACACTATGGATTATGAACCTCTGAATAGAGCAGTAGCGTGTGCCATTACAAAAAAAAGGATTCTCGATGGATCTTTGGTTGCGGGGCCACAGATATGATGACATATGATGCAACTGATTTGGTATCCCATACAAGACCCCATTGCACTCATATTCAGACTGCTAATGGGTGGGGTTTCAGTGTTCATAAAGTTATTTCAATTGAGTTGTCCCCGACCCTAAAATTATCCAATTGTCTTCATGTTCTGTCTCTATCCTGCAAGTTACTTTCAATTAGCCATGTATCCAGAGAGCTTAATTGCATGGTTCTCATGTACCCTTCTTTTTGTATTTTACAAGAGATCCGGACGGGGGAGATCATTGGGCGTGGTACTGAGCGGGGTGCCTTGTATTACCTGGACAAGGTGGCTCAACAAGGAATTCATATGGTTGGCTCGCAGAAAGGGCGACTAACAGACTCTGCATCAGCGGTTAGGTCACCCCTCCCTAGGGTATCTTAAAGTGTTATTTCCAAATTTATGTCGAAATAAAACCAGCCTTACATGTGAAACATGTATTTTGGCTAAAAGTCATCGACATTTTTTCCAGTATCGATACATGAACTATTCATGCATTTCATATTATTCATTCTAATGTGTGAGATCGAATTTTTGCCATAGTATGTTCCAATACTTTCGCTTATTTATTGATAATTTTTCCCGTATGACTTGGGTCTATTTTCTTAAAACAAAGTCTGAGGCATAAATTCCAGGATTTTTATCACATGATTTCTACCCAGTTTCAGAAAAATATTCAAATCTTTCGATCTGATAATAAGGTGGAGTTTGTCGATATACCATGATCGACATTTTTTCAGGATAAAGGTCTTATTCATCAAACTATCTGTTCCCACGGTCCTCAACATAATGGGGGTGGCTTAAAGGAAAAATTGAATTATTCTTGAAGTCACTCGTGCACTTCTCATCGAGGCTCAGATGCCTAATATGTTTTGGCCTGAGGCGTTAGCTATTGTTGTCTACCTCCTAAATAGATTACCCCACTCCTATTTTCCAGTTCAAAACACCACACCAAATAAGCTCAGATCACGTCGCTGGTCGACTCAACCATCTCTTCCTCCTAAAATATTTGGGAGTTCAGTATTTGTCCATATACCAAATAGGACCAAACCAATTAGATCCATGTGCTATTAAATGTCTCTTTGTGGGGTATGGGGTGCATGAAAAGGGGGTATAGGTGTTACCATCCTCCTTCTCGATAGATGTATACTACGATGGACTATAACTTTCTTGAGTCAGAATTCTATTTTCCTTCCCAACCTCGTGGCCAGGGGGAGACCTTAGGTGACTCACTTAGTTGGTTACTAAGTTTTAAGCCTCGGACTACTATTACACAAGAGTCAACTGCAGGGACCACCGAGCTACTTTCCACATACATACGGTCCATACTTGAAACAACGCCTGAACCTGAGTCTCCACTATCACAGTCATCTGAGGTACATGTTCCTAATACTGAATCAAGAAATCTTGATATTATAACCCCCGATCCTTATATTGAGAAGGATGTAAATGACTCATATGAATGGACAGGAGATATGGATGAATAAATGAGAGCTCTACAAAAATTGGAACTTGGGAAAAGTATGAACCACCGTCAGGAAAAAAACTCGTGGGATGCCAGTGGGTGTTCACGATAAAATATAATGTTGATGGACCAATTGAGAGATACAAAGCATGTCTGGTGGCAAAAGGATTTACACAGACCTATGGGTTAGACTACTCGAAAACCTTCTCATCATTGGCCAAAATTGACTCAATCAAGGTACTTTTTCGGTGGCAACTAATCTAGATTGGCCATTACATCAATTTAATGTAAAAAAATGCCTTCTTACATGGAAATCTAAAAGAAGAAGTGTATATGGCAGCCCCCCAGGGTACTCTAATGAATTTAAAAAGGGAGAAGTTTGTCGATAAAACAAAAGCATTATACAGGCTCAAACAATCTCCTCGAGTATGGTTTGACAAATTCAAGATATTCATGCGCCAAAACGGATATGTGCAGAGTAACTCAGGCCACACCCTATTCCTGAAGAAGAGAGATGAACAAATCACATGTCTAATTATATATGTAGATGACATGATCATTACAGGGAGTGAGACCACTGAAATCTAGCAACTCCGAGAAAGTCTATTTTGAGAATTTTAGATGAAGGATTTTGGAATGTTGAAGTACTTTCTAGGAATCGAAGTGCTCAAGTCAACGCAAGGTATCTTTATATGCCAAAAGTAATACATGTTGGATCTATTTGCCGAAATAGGGATGATAGACTACAAACCAGTAAAGGCACCTATGGTCATAAATTACAGGCTAAAATTTGATGAAGGCACAAAACATGTTGATCGTGAGCAATCCCAAAGTATGTTGGAAAGTTGATTTACTTATCACATACCAGACCAGACATAGTTTATGTCGTGGGACTGATTAGTCAATTTATGCACCAACCTCAGGTGGACCACATGGAAGCTGCCCTAAGGATAATAAGATACTCAAAGGGACCTTCAGGACATGGAATTATATTAAAAAAGAATGGCCACCTAGATGTCCAAGGGTACACTGATACAGACTGGGCTGAAAATCAGAATGACAAAAGATTTATCGCAGGGTAATTTATGATGATTGGTGGTAACCTGGTAACATGGAAAAGCATGAAACAAAAGGTGGTAGCTCTCTCCAGAAGTAGCTCGAGGTCTGGCAAAAATATTGTGGCTAAGGAAACTCATTGCAGAAATTGGATTCCTGGTCCAAGGAACATCCTCCCTTTTTCATGTTAGCAAGGAAGCAATAAGTATTTCAGAGAACCCGGTTCAACATGACGGGACAAATCACATTGAGGTGGATCGGCACTTCATAAAAGAGAAAGTAGAAGGGGGCATGTAAGTCTACCCTTTATTCGATCTAAAGATCAACTCGCAGATATTCTAACAAAGGCAATTTCAGGAAGAGCATTTCTAGATGCATTGGGAAAGTTGGGCATCTGAGATCCGATTACTCAACTTGGGGGAGAGTGTTAGCAATGAATAAATCAGGAAGAGATTTCAGGAATCTATTTGTAAATAAGGTAAGGATCCCAAGTCACGATCCTTAACTTATTCTCTCCAAAAATCTCTCCCTAAATTAGTCTAGAAATTCCCTATAATACAATTCATGAATGAAAAATCAAGATGTTGAGATCAAACTAATCAACAGGTCGACCGCACTTATGCCGAACATCGGGCTTCAGCCTAATCCAACCACCAGCACGGAGCAACAAACTACATCGAAAGCTGAGTCGAAGGTTCTTCAATATTCTCCCAAACCGGAAGAAATAGATTGGTTGCAGAGAAGTGTAATAGGTATTCCAAAACCGAACAACACGTTTCAAGAAATGGGGTGATGCTTAGTTCAAACGGTTACCCAAATAGTAAGGTGATTCCCCTTGAAGGGGGTGAAATTTTGATCTGCATAAGAAATATGGATATGAGATTCAAAAAAACTAACAACGATTATGGGACTGCACTATTTCCGCCCCTGGCGTCGTGTAAACAAATAGAATGTTCGTGAAGTTTGGGTCTAGGTACGTGGAATTCCTTTGCATTGTTGGACTAATGATTTTCTTGAAGAAATTGCAGGAAAAAATGGTGTCCTCCAAGTGCTATGAAATTGATAGTAAAACAATCACATCTTTCAACAAGTGATATGAAATTTGTTTGCCTGTGGCTTCAAGTCACCGAAAAGAGCCTCATTGATAACAACAATTATGGAGTTTCAACTGAAGAGGAGTAAATTATGATTCACTTTGAAGAGGAGCTATACCCGCTGTGTAATTGGAATCGATTTTAACGGAAGCAAAAAGTAGAAACTGGTCCTAAAAATTATGCCGAAGGAATAAAAATTCCGTCGAGAAATTCCCGTTGTTGGAGTCGCCACGTGCTCCTGTCCCAACTTGACACCCCCGTCAACAATTTGGGTTCTGCGGGGTCAACGACAATTAGGGAGGGTACGATGGGTATTTCAAGTAGTTCTAAGATGGATCACATACAATTTGAAATGGATGCAAAGTCTGATGGATCTTTGCAGCAAATGGGCCGCTAGGGCGACAATAGTACTAGCATTTCAATAGAAAAATATAAAACATAAGGAGCCCATTGTGGACAAGATATTTGAGAAACATGTTCCTGGCTTTACTGACTTAGAAATTATCCCCTATGGCCAAGTTGGTAGCACGATAAACAGCTAATAATTGAAGGAATTCTACAGTTATACACACCCACAGCTTGTTTTGTATCTTTTTTTTGGGTCGCAGGATTTCAATCCCGCGACCCATTACTGTAGCAGTATTCATCAAGATTTCCAATCCAGACAACTATGTCTGGATTGAAAATTAGTCTAGTAATCCAATGTTGCGTCTTCAAATTTATCCCTCAATTCGTTATTATTTACGTCAAGATGCCATCCCTTATATGTCTTTTCACTCATCGATGGAATCACACTTTGCCTCTTCGATTCTCTTCCCGCCACTTCATTCATCTCCTACAGTTCAGAAGTTGTCTTTCGTCTCCCACTGATGGAGCATTTGTAAAGCATGCTAACAAAGCATGAGTTGTTGCATTTATTCCTTCATTATGTAATCTTTTAGATAGGATCATTGCAGCCTGATATGGTCTGGAGAATTAAGCTAAAATGGCTACCTTACCCACTATTCAAGGCTGCCACCATCGAGTTGCAAACTTTAATAAAAGGGAGATCAAATGCAACAAGAGAAAAAAGAAGAAGAAACATCAAATGCTCTTGTTCCAAAGTTCAAGAAATACCTTGTTCCTACTGAGTTTATTGTCAAAATACAAACTCAAGACATTAGCATCCAAAGACGGATCATTTGAACCAAAGAGACCACGATCAGAAGCTGAAAACAAGAAAGCAGCAAGTTCATTCTGCAGAAAAACAAGAAACAAAGCAGTAGAAGCAGTTGATCGCGAAGCATTTTCCAAGACCTACCAGAAGTGTATCAGAGTGATTTAACATGATCCATCTGAAGCCTAATGTCCACATGCAGCTCAGGTACACAGTGAAGCTCTCATGCATTGATTTCAGCAGACCAAAAGCTCAGGAAAAATTCTGGAAGTAGCGCACTCGATCAGCCTGCAGAGCAGGAAAAAAAACTATCTTAACATTTTTTCTTATTTGATGAAGATCACAAATATTTATATAAGCCTTGAGGTGTTTCCCTGCACGTGCTGCTATACATATTGCAGACATAGACATACATGCCATGATTCAAGGAAAATCTGGAGCAAGATTCAATCAAAAACAAATTGGAACAACTCCTTACCCATGGTCTAGGAAATCCCTATTTTCAAGGAGTTTGTTAGCCTTTTAGTTCATCTGTTTTGACCAGCTGGTTATGTATAAAGTAGAGGTATCAAATGTTGAAAAAGGAGGTCGAGCAAGGGACAGAAAAACATTGTACTTTCCATTCAAAATTTCAACAATAAAAGTTTCTGCCAATCTGCAGCAAGGTTGAGCAGGATGTCTTCTGCCCATGACTATTTATGCAAAACATTTACTGATTTCCCCAAATATGCTCGACTAAATCCATCACACTTCTGTTGAGCTGCAAGTCCTGAGAGTGCCTGGAAGGATTGGTGAGGTGCAGATCCAAATGCAAGACAATGGTATTGATTTTAAGTTTTTAGATACACATGTATATTTCTTTTCTTATTGACTTGGATTCGCCACCTAAACAAATAAGAACTGAATCAACAGATAGTAAGGATTTAGTGGTTCTATCAGTTCACTAAAACCTTACATGATAGCAGCTTTAACAATCAAATGAGGCGGTTAGTTCATTTCTTAGTTAAAGTGACATAAAACTAAAGTGTAGATAAATAAGTATTTGGTTAGATATCTCAGACTCACACTCTTAATGACCTTTTATGATCTTAATGCTGCCCTGATAGTTGAGTTAGAAGACTGATAAACCGCTTAGGAAGTCAGGATTACAAGTAGAAAAACACTGGTTGGTACACTACACATTAAGTACCATAAATTGTCTAAATGTGCACCTCTCTTGCTTCCAAGGCTATTTCTCATGGACTAAAGGTCAGCAAACGTATGTTTGTCCTCTTAAAATTCATCTAGATTTCATCCTTGATTCCTTGGTCATAGTTCCAACATTTTTTTGCAACAAAATTCCCTCATTTTTCTTATGTTTCTGCAGCAACAGACCAGAACCAGAAGCAGTGAAGCATACACCCCCTTTCTGTGTGGATTCAACCCTGTGCTCTCCACTTGCTACCCCTTAGCTTGTGTATTACGATTCAGGATAACCTTGAGCTAGTTTTCCAGCCACGACACTGAAGAAAACTAGCCATCAATCCTTATTGTTTCCCATGTAGCCTGCCCAAAGACTATGGTGTCGTCTGCGAATTGCAAGTGGGAAATATGCACCTTTTCTCTGCCAATATATAGGGGTTTTAACAACTACATAGCCACCGATTTAGTGATCAATCTGGACAACCCTTCAGCAGCTATAAGAAATAGCAGGAGAGAGAGTGGGTCGCCTTGCCTTAGTCCTTTTGTAGGGTAGAATTCTGATGTGGGGCAACCATTAATCAGGACTGAAGCTGATGAGGATTCTAACAAGCTATGATCCACCATATCCAGCAAGAAGGCAACCCCATGTTGGTCATTACTTCGAACAAATAGCTCCAGTTTAGGGTGTCAAAAGCCTTTTCAAAGTCGATTTTGAGGATTAGGGCCTGGCCATGCAGCTTCTTAGTCTCATCAACCACAATTTATTTGCCACCATAACCCCATCTACTAGTCTCCTCCCCCTCATGCAGCCCATCTATTGGGCAGAGATCAAGTTTGGCAGCACTGCATCTAGTCTGATTGATAGAACTTTGGCTATAATTTTTAGCATGGCACTTATAAAAGTTATAGGACTATAGTCTTGCACCTCCATTGGTTCTTTCCCCTTAGCAATCAATGTGATGTGGGTAGAGTTGGTCCTTTTTGCTAAGGAGCAGTTCCTGTAGAATTCAGAGAACAACAAGCAAATGTCAGATTTCATTAAGTGAAGAAAGTGCTTAATAAAGTGGAAGTTAAAACCATCCGGTCCTGGACTTTTGCTGCTGCCACATTTCGAGATGGCTTCCAGTATTTATCACTCTTCAAATGGATCTGACAGGAACCTGTGTTGTGCAGCAGAGATAGTGACAAAAGTCATGTTGATCAGTTTTGGTCTAATGTGAATAGTTTCTGTATATCTTTCTGCAAAATGTTTCCTAAAACATTCATTCACTTCTTCAGGTTCCTCTAGCCACCTTTGTCCTTCCCAGATGCCTTAGATTGAGGTTCTTTTCCTGCTGCTATTGATATATCTTTGGTAGAAGGATGAATTGGCATCCCCTTGCTTCAGCCATGTAAGTTTGGATTTATGATATTTGGTGCTGGTCAGTACATTGTTGACTTTGAAGAGGCACTCTGTGAGTGACATAATAAGATCATTGTTCAAAGCTTCTTGTCCAGGTACACCTTGCTCAGCTTCCAGAGTCAGTCTGTCTAGTTTCTGCATAATCATTGTTTTTTCATGACTCTCTTGAGGCATGCTTATTCCAAATTTTAATGCTTGCTTTTATTGCTTTGAACTTTTCTTTAATTTTTAAGCTAGCATAACCTTGCATGGCCGTAGTGCACCATATATTTGTAACCAGGTCATTATATGACTTATCCTGCAATCAAAGATTCAAAACCTGCATTAGTTTTGGCCCCCAATTCTGATTTTTATTTACAAGACAGACTGGATGTGGTCGGAGTCCTCTTTAGCAAGTCCTGATTGTATCCATGGGTTCTGAAGGGACCCAAGCCACTGCTCATTAACCAAAAACCTGTCAAGGCGCCTCATAGCTTTTAAGGAGGGTAAGTACCAAGTAAATCTTCTCCCTGTCATTCTGAGATCAGAAATATCGATCTTAGAAATAAATTCTATAAATTGAAGCATCTCCTGAGTGTTAGAATGTAGAGCAGTGCCTTTTCTTTCTCATGGCTCTAAGATTGAATTGAAATCCCCCATTAGACACCATTTTTATAGATCCTTTCCCATTTTACACTCTAGAAGTTCCTGTCATTGTAGTTGCTTGAGTGCCATGTCATTTGGTCCGTAAACACTGACCATATTTGAAATCTTACCTTCATCCTTCCAAAAACCAGATGCACCCAGAAAACTCTCCCCATCAAAGATACTTTGTTTTTGAAATTTATTACAGTTCCAAATGCAAATCAAGCCTCCTGATTGTCCCCTAGCTCCACTATATATCCAGTCAAAGTTTGCATTATACCATAGAAATTCACAAAATCGTTTATCTACATGTTCCATTTTTGTTTCTTGGAGGTTCACAAAATGAGGTCTTTGTTTTAGAATGAGTTGTCTAAGTCCATCTCTCCTTGCTTGAGCACACAGTCCACTGACATTATAAGTGAGTAGTTTCATGAAGATCCGAATGCCCCTTAACTCATAGGTTTCAATACCAGCTTCTGAGTGATGCCTGTTAGCAGGTTTTTGGATTCAGTAGGACATGCATCATAAGAAATACCTAGTTGTTTCCCAATGACCATGATGAAGTCTGCTTCATTGTGTAATGGATTACAATGAGTCAGTGGAGGGCTAACTGATGCTTGTACTGCCTGCTGATCCAGCCAATCATCCAAGGCAACAAGGTTTTTGGCTCTCACTGGGTCATTATCTTGCCTTGTTTGGCTTCTTGTTTTAGGCCTTGAACTACGTAGTTTTGCACCCCCATTTGTAGTGGGACTCTTAGGCAGAGGGTCCACCCGGGAGAGAAGGGAAAATCCTCAAGTTATGGTGCCTTAATGTTCCCTTAAGGTAGTAGCAGTCCCTCCTGCATGGGGGTAACTTCTTGATGTCTAACTGCTATTTCGATGTTAGTGGCCTCTGTTTGAGCTAAAATATTTTCTGGTGGGCTGTCCTGTTCCTCTATGCAATCCCATTCCTTCCTACTTTCACTTGCACCAGGTTCTTTATCTTGGACCTCCATGGTCGCAATAGAGTCGATCTCTTGTACATTCTCAGTTGCAACCATTGTCAGCTCTTTCTCAGTATTGGCTTAAGCTTGCTTATTAGTGGTAGAGACCTATTCAGTGAGGGCAATAAATCACCCACTACCAGAGATCTGTTGTAAATCTATACTGGTAGAGGGTGCAATTTTTTCTTGTAAAAAAGGCTCAGGTGAGCCTAATGGTGTTTCAAGATACTCTATCGCTGGTCTCCTCATAGGTATCCCTTTTAGAAGGCTCCTTACTGGTCTTGTTCAAATTTGAAAGGGACAGAGGCCACCAGCTGAGATGCCTTGGTATCCATGTGGGTGATGCTTGTGACTGATCCTTTTTCAACTGTTTATCAGGTGATGTCAACGACACACGGTTAGAGGTTATATTTCATTCTAAAGGGTTATCTTTTAGTCCATCTAATGTATCATCAGTCAATCCCAAGGAGGCTGCAGAATCATCATCATCATCAGTTGGAGGAAGGAGTTCATCAGACCATTTTGGAGGCAATGTCAAAGCCTCTTTAATATACAGTTGATGGACCATTCCTTCAATTGCCACCCCAAGGTCCTATTTCAATCTTGTCCTTAATTTGAAGCATAAGATATGCAACTTCAAGATCCTGTTTAAGCAGCGTAGTATCTTTGATCCTTATCAGTTTCCCCAGCCTGTTACCTATCACAGTTAAGTTAGATACAGACTATGCTATCAAGGGCAAGCAGTACACTTCAGCCAAACAGCAGCTGTTGGATTTTGGAATATTAGTAGTCCACGGTTTTATATCCTGAACCCAATTAGATAGCCACAATTTGTCATTTAACAACAAATTACCAAGATCCAGGAGTTCGCTCCCCATAAGAGAATTAATCCATCTCCAAGTGGACTAGCCATCATGTTCATATATCAAGCTACTTTCAAGGCCACCTGAAACTCTCCAAGTCCCTTGGTGTTAATGAGCCTCCCCACATAGCTTCTTGTTAGCCATTCATATTTGCTACTACTCAACTCTAGGAAATTCAGTACCGAGGAAGATACAGGCTTGTCATTAACCACATCTCCAATCTTACCATGTAACAATTTACTCACCCATAAGCTTTTAGGGCAAGTCTGCTGCAGAGTCTCCATTTTGTGCACATTCTGTAGAATCTGTAACTTCCTTGGCTCCTTCCTGTTCTTTTGAATCTTATGTTTAGAATAGTGAGCAAGGTTTGCTTGTAGCCTGTAAGAACCGAACCATGTATTGTTAAGCTTGAACAGAAACATGTCAACGTCATCTACCTTAGTATATTCCACGACACCAAAGGGTAATCCCCTGTTATTTAGCTTATGATCTACAGATATTTCCTTAATCGATCCTTGTCTCTTCAACGCACTGTGAAGGCGATACTCATCACATCCCTTAGGAAAGTTCGTGATGTAGAAGCTGATTGATCTCTCCTTACTCTATAATATGCTCAGACCAAGCCTCTCATGGATTGACAGTGGATTCTGGGCATGTAGTTGTTCTTGAGCTGAAGAAATAGGAAAGGAATCGTACACCAGTGCCTACCCGGCCTTAATAGCTTCTCTCCTGAGGAGCTTTGCCTGTCTTTACAAAATACGCCATTCTTCCATAATGGTAGTGAAGAAGGAACAACGGTGAAAGAGGGTATAAGAGTTGGTTCCCCGGGTGCATGAGGCAACCCGGGGAGGGGAACGAGTTGCGCGAGAAATGTACCCTACTCGCCGACGCTCACCGTGGCCAATTTTGTCATGATGTTGGTGAGGAGAAGATAGTGTTCATCAAAATCGGTGGGCAGGAGTACTGTTCATCGAGCGGGATACATCGGATATGTTGTTGATTTCCTTCATCATGATTTCCTACATAGTTGAGTTGTTCCATTGGGATATTATCCATTGATGTCACTTCCTAACATTGTTTTCGAGAGTGAGGTCCCCCACATGCTTCACTGGATAGTTGTTGTACCACCATCATTGGCTTTAGCGACATTGCTTGATTCATGAATTTTTCAAAACGAGTACTCATGGCAGCAGTCAAAGCATCTACTTTGTCTATCTCATATCTTTCCCCCACTCTTTTATGATGGTCTCTTTTAGTAGGCCATCTATAACAATTTTGGGCCATTGCTTCCAACATTGTATATGCCTCATTGTAGGATTTTTTCATGAAAGTTCCGTTAGTTGATATCTCTCTCTTCTTGTTGTGCTTTCTAATCCATTGTAGAAGGTCTGGAGCTACTTCCAGTATGGCAAACTATGATTTGCACAGCTCCTTAAGAGGCCCTTAAATCTTCCCAGGCTTCGTACAAAGTTTTCACTTCTCTCTGTTTAAAGGATGTGATCTCACTCAAGATTATTGCAGTCATCGAAGGTGGAAAGATTTGCGTCAAAAATTGCTTCCTCAAGCCATCCCATGTATGAATGGAATTAGGAGATAGTGACTGCAACCACCTTCGAGCTTTATAACTTAGTGAAAATGGGAATAATCTGAGCTTAATAGCATCCTAGGTAACACTTGAGTACTTGAGTGTGTCACATATTTCCACAAAGGCACTAATGTGTGAGTTGGAATCCACCATATGTAGAATGTTACATGAGCAGCTGAATTGTGGCCGGCTTAAGCTCGAAGTTGTTTGCTTGTATGGTTGATCTTGTAATGGAAGGAACAACCTCCTCAGCCCGAGTAAGTACAATTTTCTACTTACATACGAAGATCACCCTTATTTGACATCCCTACCATTTTAGCATTTTCTATCTCTTGTTGGCATTGCATTCTTTCCTACCGTTGAGCCCTTCTTCGGGCTTGGAATGTCCGTTCAATTTCTGGATCTTCCATGCACACCAGAAAGGGAGTTTCATAAAGTTAAAATAATAAAATAAAAGTTCAATCTAGTTAAAAACTCGTATGGTATTCATATTGCTAAATCTAACAATCCTCGATAACGGCGCCAATAACTTGTTGCTTTATAAATCTTGCAAGTGCACAAGCTGAACAGGTAATAAAGTGATGAGAGGGGTATCGAACCATTTTGTAGTTAAGAAGCACCAAAATTAACAAATTTCATATAATTTGGACAAACGAATTCATGAGTGTTAGCTAAATATATTTCTAAAACAAAGATGATCATAAGCAAAGTGCTACTAACTAAATTCTAGAATGCTAGGAGAGATATTGAGATGAGAACATCTAGGGACCTAAACTTCACCACTTGACTTCCTTGAAAGAGTTCATAGATGGTTTACCATGTTTTGACTCTAACTTCCTACCAGATTCGCCTATTTTGGACATAGATCTCTTTTGAGAATAAACATCTTTCTTTGATTCACTAATGTGCACCTCTCGAATGTCTCATTTAATTACTCTCAAGTAATCCACACTAGGTAGCATCAATCCTATAGTTATTCTCATGGGCTGTGTTTGGTAGCAGGATTATAGTTGTCCTAGTTCGTGGATAACTCTGGGATTTGTGTGGTGTTTTTTTAACCACCCGTTTGGTAAGGGTATTACAGGATAACGCAAGGACAAGATTTGGCGAGCTAAGCTATTTGGTAGCCACGGACAACTCAGGGACTATCCTACATCAATTTACTATTCAGTCTGCTTATCTGCTATTACGATTATACCCTCAAAATATATGATTTGTGTAATTTATTTGGTAATCAGAAGTATTTTTGTAATTTCGTATGTCGAATAAGTGAGGGATTATGCAATCTGCCCATATTTGGGCGGACAAAAATTGGAGTGGAAACACTGAGTTATCCCGGGCCCGGCTGGGACGAGACGCAATCCGTCAGGCCCTGGGATAACTAGTGTGTGCACCAAACGTCGGGCAAAGTCGGATAACCCTCGATTATCTGGCATAATCCGCCCAGAAACCTGCTACTAAATGCAGTCTAGCTTTCTTTGCTACTACTCACCACTGTTGGATTCTTATAACAAATTGCCTATTTATGCTGAAAATGTGCAAAATATGTAAAATGGGTAAAACGGTGTAGGTCATGGGTAAAATGGGTAAAATAGGTAAATGGGCTAAACATGCCTAGCCCGACACCATGCCACCACTGATTTTTTAGTGTGCCAGGCTCGTCCGGCCCATTTTTTTAATGGGCTAGCGTGCACCGCCTATTTTTTGTGAATCTTGTGAGATGGGATGGAAATTCCAATATGATATAACGGGCCCGGATAGCTCGGCCTGCCCATATGCCTCCCATTAGGATTGGACATCAACAAAGCAAACGGTGACCCCATAGCACATCATGTAGGATGGGATGAGAGAGCCAGTAGTCGGTCGGAAAACTCCACCTCTAAACTCGCGGTGTCGACAAACTGAGGCAAGGGCTTCAAATTGTAAATAAAAAGCCAATGGGATTATATTGTGAGTATCATATAGTTTCATTAATAAAATCTTTACACTTTTGCCGATCAAAACAAATAAATTCAAATAGTAAATAGTAAACATCTTAGATAACTCGTACTTTTCAAACTTCGTAGAGAAAAAATCGAGATGGTATAGAAAATGTGCAAAATTGACTAAAACAACTTCACTAATTTCATTTTCAAAAAGTTGTCTTATTGCAAACCAGAGGAGGAATAAAAATATTTTATTGCGGGACTTGATGGAATGTCAACGAGAGGATATATATATATATATATATATATCGGACAAGATCCAAGGCCCCTTATGTAGCCCCTTATGTAGCCCCTTCATCCTGGCCGTTGATCTTAATAATGATCAACGGCCCAGATTGAAAGAAGATCTGCCA
>JAOWBN010202487.1:0-26753 GCA_028565015.1 Pinguicula moranensis | reverse complement strand
TTGTTGGTTGTTGCTGAGTAATATTAACTTTTGATGCTATTGCTTATTGTTATTACTTATCACAATGTTGATGGCATATAAACCTTATTGACATGTACTGCTATTACTGTCTCTGAATTATCTTTGTTCATTTTGAATTGTATTTTATTGGCGGAATATGTAAACCTTATTGAAAGGAATTAACGAATTGTATTGGCGGAATTAGCGGAATTCCGCTATCGTTACCGCTAAGGTAGCGAAATAGCGGTAACGAAAAAGCGGGTAGCGATAAAGGTAACGGAACCAGAACCCTTATCTGTTATCTTAACAGTAACGGTAACGGATGAGACTATTCCGTTATCGTTATTACCGTTGTCCACCCCTATAATCTATAATCTGTCATGTTGTATTTGTTTGTTTCCCACCACGTGGCTACTTTTGGTTTATTTAATCCAATTTCATATTGTTAATCTTTCTTTCCCATAGCGTTTTGAATTGAATTGAATTGAATTGAATTAGAGTTTATTACGCCACTCTGCCATTGCATCATTATCAACGCAAACTCATTGTCTTCATCAACACGCAGGATATATTATAATGATATATCGTAAAAACTACTGTGTAGTTCGATATAAGTTGTCAGATGTGGTAATTAGTGAAGTCATGATGGAAAACCAAACGGAACTGCTGGCTGCTCAGTTCTCTGAATTTCAAATTCAGAGATGTGAGAGGTGAAGGTGGTGAGTGTTGGTGCAAATATTTATGAGGAGTTGGGAGAGGTGCTGATATTTAAGATTATTAATTTACTGGCCATCGTGGGTAAAGAGGTGGGGTAGGTAAGAGGGGTGATTTTAAATTATATTAAGGCCACATTACATTAATCATTATGATGGATAGTAGGATTCATTAAGAGCTTTTAAGAATGTGAATGGCAGAAGCCACGATTTGAATAGAATACGGGAACTCTTTTTAAAATTTTGTAATAAATAAATTAACCATCTCTTTTATTGTTATAAATGAAGACGAAAGCAGAATTTTGAATTTGGAGGGTTGAGACTCATTTTTTTGGGGATAATTATGGTTTTCGGCCGACTAATCCATGAGGTCCATGCAAAACAACCCCTTTACATGGACCGGATAAATCTCAGGCCTAAGCCCGCGATCGTGGCTCAAAAAATTGTTTGCACTCAATAAGAATTGAACTATAAACCTCATGCTAATAAGAGCATTAAGTTAAAGTCACATTGTGGATGGGGAAGGGGGAAGGGGGAAGGATGGGATTTACACTAATTTTTTTTTTTAAATACTAAAAAAAAAAGGGTAAGCGAGGACTACACCCAGGGGCGGAGCTAGGGGGGGACCAGGGGGGCCATGGTCCCCCCCAAGAAAAAAAAATTGAAAAAAAATAAAAAAAAATTTAGGTATATTTTAAAAAAAAAATTATTTTGGCCCCCCCACATTTTAGCTTGCCCCCTAAAATTTTTTTTCGCCCCCCTGGATAAAAAAGCTGGCTCCGCCCCTGACTACACCCTTGAAAGAACGACGTTTATATATATAATATACATGGGGCATTTTTATTAGGAGGGGTATACTATACTATAGTTGCGGCCTTGCGGGATGGTTTGGTTTAATGTATATTTTTAATGCTTGTTCATGGCTACAAATTATCATCAAAGCTTATAATTTGTTTAGACTGAACTTTATTGATAACGAGGAGCCTGAACTTTATGAAGTTCGAACGGTGCTGGATTATGGGCGATACCACCGACAATCGGCAGTTACCCGGGGCCAAGTCCTTAACCTATTTCAATGTCCCTACAACTTAAGAATCACTGGTATGACATATACATGTTTAACAAAATCTATGCTAAATAGACAAATAATAATCATTATAAGTTAGGCATAATGAATTTTAGGGGGTCAAAATATTTATACATAAAAATACATTTACATATTTTTTGAAAATGTAAAAAAGTAAATTTTAAAAAAACAAACAAACTTGGTAGGTCGGCCTCACTGCCCCCTCTCCTATCTCCGCCCCTTTATAAGATATTCTAACACGTCCGCCATACGTATTTAATTTTGTGTTAATTTTCTTTAAGAAAGTCATTTATCGCGTATGATCAAGTAAAGTGGTTTGTCCCTAAAATTATCCAAACAAAATAACAAAGTTATTTATGGCGTATGATGAGGTAAAATGGTTAGTTTCTAAAACCACCCAAGCAAAATTGGTTCTAGCGGTTGGCTCTTGTACTAACTTGTTGCATATATCTCTTGTTAGACTTTCTCGACCCTGTAAGCTGATTTGCTGAGTTGATTGTCTCCATCATCCCCTCAGTTTTCAAGGATTTACTTGTGAGAAATTTATCAAACCGGATTTAGTGGGCTTTGGCCCATACACGATTGTGCATAAATTTATAAGATGGATGTGATTTGATTTCATATAAAAGAATGTAAAAATAAAACCATTATCTTATAAGTTATATTGCACATGTCCTTTATCAACAGCCTATCAATATGTTAATATTATACATATAAAAAAGCTTCTGTGTTGGGTTTTCCTTGCTGTTTTCTTATAAAGACCATGAAGTCAACCATGCATGCAGGAACTAACTGACCCTGGTCCCATAATCAGAACAAAATGTGAAACCGACGAATCATTTTCATCTTCTCCACTTTAACGCACATTTCATTTCATCTTTAATAGAGAAAAAAAGTTGATGATGCACGGCTTCTGCCCGCGTTGACAAATGACAGAGTCAGGATCCGGGTACGGACAGAAGTGCGAAACCTAAAATTTTCCACCAAAAACTTATAAAATTGTTAGCTAAGTTGGACCTGGGTAAGGGGGGTGGGGGCATCGCCCCTGTTGGACCTCACGAGATTATATATTGTTACTTCCAAATATATATAACTTGTAATATATTTATTAGCTAAGTTGCAAATGCATTTTTTTTAAAATTTATTTATGGACGTTCTTTGGATGAATGACAAAATCAAATACAAAAATATTCAAACTCGTAGGCCGACCTATCATCTACTATGATTTTTATAGACCATAGCCTATCGCCTTTTCATAGTCCTTCTTTCTGGACTGTTTATAATGATTGTTAATCTTTGTTCCCACAAGATTGATTAGTGGGTTATAAAACTGATGCTCCATACAAATTTATGACCTGGCCTTGTTTGTCTTACCTTTGGACTAATCCTGTCTTTGGATCTAGATCGAGTTTGTCTATGCTGTTTGGATCTTACTTCTTTCGTCTTATATAGGGGAGTTTCCATTCTTCCATCCTAATTTTTCTCATGTTCTCCGTAGACAATTGGGATTCATGTATCATTATTTGGTTTATCCCTGTTGAACCTTATTTTACAAGGGAGTCCGCTATATTGTTTGCCTCTTGGAGTCTAGAATTGATGAAGCACTCTGATATGTAGGTCCGCCATCATAAGGGAAAGCAGGTCCCATGGGTTTGGCTACCGGTCCTTTGGCGGCTTGGCTGAGCCTCTAAGACTTGTATCATGAGGACCATGGTTTGCTCAAAAAAAAATGACAGATGTGGATAAAAAAATGTGTAGCTTTGGTGCACATGGCAATTTTGGTAAATGAGAGTTCGTGTGGAGAGTTCAAAATGGCTAGAGGTCTGCGCTTGAGAGACCTACTATCCACACTCCTCTTTACCCTAGCAGCAAAAGGAGTCAATGAGTTCATCACACAAAGTAGTGGAAGCAGGCCAACTTGAGGGCTATTCTATTAGCGACAACCATTTCTTTATCACGCATCAACAATTTGCTGGTGATTCACTCTTATTTGGAAATGGTTCAAGTAGGGGATTTGAAGATATTCAAGCGAGTTCTCAAGTGTTTGAGATGTGATTTAGGCGGAGTGCTAAGTGTTTTTGCAACTGAAAATTTCTATTGCATTCTCTCTTACATACAAAATGTTTTTACATGATTCAGTTTTATACACTACTTTTTACATACAGAAAATTCTAGTTTAATCTATCTCTAGATTGTTCCTGCAGGTTCTTGGATGTACTGGTTTCATTAATTGTCTGCAAGACTTGTTCTGGTGCTTTATCTTTCTTGTGGCAGAGAGTCTTCAGATGTGATTTGTTGCAGACTGCTAGATTTTTGTAAACGGTGATTGACGTTGGGCTTTGATGATTTGTCTGCCTTTTGTAGAATTAGTCTTTGGGTTAGGCTGTTTTTTGTAATGGCCCATTTGTGAAGAGAGTGTCTTGTGAGTCATCACTGAGGGTAAATTTCACGAAGGGTTGCCTCAATTAAGGGCATGTTTTACGCAACCTTCTTAAAATTATAATTGGCTTATAAGCATTTTTTTAAAAAAAAAGAGCGTTTTGTGCAGTCAACCTTCTACTACTTGTTCTTACACCTTTATTCTAAAAATAATTATCTTTTAAGTACTTACGCAAAACACCACCCCTTCTAAAAATAAAAAAAAATAGTAGAAGAAGTAGAAGAAGGTCTGCACAAAACAGGGCCTAAATGTGCCTCCTCATAAAGTATGATTCTTGATACAACAAGCTGCAAACAAGGTCAGCTTCCCCACAAGTACTTGGTCATATCTATTGGAGCCAATCCTATCCTAGGAGTATAGCAATTTGGGCCCCCCATCATATCTCTGATGAAAAAAGACTTTCACGTTGGGACAACTGTTTTATTTTCCTTGGAGGCCAAATAGTACTGATAAAAGTTGTTTTTATCCCTCCTTAGGCAAAATATATATATATATATATATTATACATAAAAATATTTTTGTAGTTTGGTATTCTCTATAATATTCAAATTATATTTATTTTGTTTTAATATATAAGGTTCATTTAGACTAGTTGGAGTACAAAAATTTTAACTTAGATATCACGTGTTCGATCCTTAGGTGCATTTTATAAATTCTTTTTTTAGAAAACAAAAGAATAAAAATGGGGTCTTAGTGCTAACCAATACACCGTAAAAACATTGATTACGATTCATTAATTATAATAGATATTATTTTTATATTTTTTTGGACAAATTTTAATATATATTTTATATTTTTTTAGTATATTTATTTTTGAGATTCTAGTTAAAGATATTATATTTCGTAAATTGAAAATTCTGACCAATTAAAAAAATAAATTGAATTTTTTTCCCCCTAAACATTCATTTATCATATCCGACTCACTCTGCTCAACCCCCAAAAAAATTCAGATGTTTGCAACAAATTTCTATTAAACAATGGTCTTTCCGGGATTCTCATAAATAAATTAAAATTTAATCACCAAATATAACTACAAACATTATTTAATCAACTTAAAAAATTTGATTGCAAATACTATTTCAATAACTTTTTCAATTTTTTTTATAATTTTATCAAACACTCGAAAAAATACAAAATTATAAGGAGAATTAGAATCAAAAGTAAAAGTAAAAAGAGAAATAAAATGAGAAATAAAAGGAAAAAATGGGTATAGAACATGGCCTTAGTATATGATTAAAATCACTTTATCTATATAAAAAAGAGAGAGAATCACATTTAATATAAACAAAAAACAAATAGGAAAGGGGAAAGAGCCGAGAGATCATTAAATATTTTTTTGGGTAATAAATGATCATTTAAAAATGCTTTATCATGATTTGATTAAATTTTGGGGGAAATAGTTTGAATATACAAGATGATGTTTCATGGTGTTTTTATGGGGAATCTGATTATGAAATTTTAACCACTCCACAGGGCAGACTGTTGGTCACCATTTACGTAGCACACTTGTCGACAGAAGGAAAATTAAAGATTCTTGAGATTTTGAAATTAGTGAAAAAAATAAAATAATTTATCAAGTAGTTGGCCGGAATATGATTGGATTAAGAACTTGGATTTAAAATTCTTCATAAATATGAAATTTAGAGCCAAATAATTATTTGGGCCGCCTGAGATTTAGAGGTTAGGCCACCCTACATACCGTAAGTTAGGTACCCAAATTTTAAGTAAGTATGAGTCCCTCTGTCGTTCCTGTGCCCAATTTGGTCCTAAAAAAATTAAGGACACGGCCTCATGTGCTGAACACAGGTTCCGAGGGCACTGTTGATATAGGTATTGCAAGCACATCATGTGCCATTCTAGCTAGCACGGGATACCTATATCATGGTTCTTCCACCATTCTAAAATAGTGCATTTAAAGCTCTCGGGTTTAACAAACAAGTACAACTCCAACTCTGTCTGTATGCTGGGTTGCTGACTTTCCATTTGTTCTACCCATCCCCGTGCAAATGGATCGTCTAACAAACTACTGGCAGATGGTTCTTCCTGACCCTGAAAGTGTAAACAAATATAATGAGATTAATGCATAATGCATTATATGTCCAGTTGAAAACATAGTATCAGACTATGACTATCAGTCAGTCAGATCATGTCACCTGACCTGAGTAGTATTATTAGAATTGTTTTTTTCACCATATAGGGACTCGTACTCAGAGTATAGATCTTCTATTGCCTTCTTAGCTAGCTCAACCACTTTGGCGGTTTCGTTGACCCCGATAATCCTTGGCAACCAATACTCGAACCATTTGAGTTTAAACCTCGTGTCAAGAATGGTTGCAACAAATAGAAACCTGTCCATATTCAATACAAGTAACAGTAAGGAAATAACATGTGTAATCATTAATCAATATTATATACAATTAATAAAGTAAAGTAAGGCATTAACATTATTACCTATTCATACGAAGCGTTGGTTCATCCTCATTAGAAAGCTCTCCCCAATATTTGACATATTTTTTGTGCATCCTCGTCGCCATCTTTTTGAAAAACGTGTCGATGCTCTCCATAAATGTATTCAAATGCCTTTTCAAATTGTATAACTCCCTAAAAAAGAGATTGACAGTGCAAGAATTTGATGCAGAGAACATCAGCGTGGCTTGATAAAACACTTGAAAATAACCCACAAATATCTTTATGCGATCCCAATCTTGTGCTGTTGGTTGCCCAGGCCCAAGCCTACGTCCATTCTTTCCTCTCTCATTCGAAATTCCCAGTAAGCCATCATCGTACACCAGCATCATCTGAAAGGCAGCCTGATGTTGGTGTACCGACTGCAGCATGAGGTAGGTGAAATTCCATCGAGTGCATAGGTCCATCTGCAGGAAACCACTACCTGAGGTCTCTCTAACATACTTTCTAAAATTTTCTTCCCGTTGAGGGGAAGACTTCAGGTATTTAACCATCGCTCTCATCTTAGTTACTGAAGCATCTAGCTCCTTCAGCCCATCTTGAACAATCAAATTCAATATGTGTGCCGAGCACCTCATGTGCAAATTTGTATGGCCCAACAAAACTCCACCTTCAATAGGGCTAAACTCCTGAAGCTGTCTGCTTCTCAGTTCATCCAACAACTCCTTATCTACCACAATGTCTTTGTCCAATTCATCATCATCAAAATCAACATCCATGTCAACCTGCATGTTATTCTTCAATGTCTCCAAACATTTGTCATTTGCTGTTGCATTATCGACGGTGATCGTCAAAACCTACATAAGAAGTCAAACATGTATCACTAAAATTATATAAAAAAACAACAACAAGAAAGACAAGTTAAGTTAGTTAACCTTATTAAGCTTCCAATCCTTCAACACTTGTTCTATCAACATTGAAAGTGCTACACCAGTGTGGCTCACAATCTTTCAAAATCCAATAACTCTCTTGTGTAGTACCTAGGGGTGTTCAAAGTACCGATCAGTATTTCGGTTACCGTACCTAATAACCGATTAAATTCGATTATTCGGTATTTCGGTACAGTATCAATACGAATGTGATATCGATTCTTAATTGGTATGGTATCGGTTTTACCGTTTAGTGTTTATTCGATATTCGGTAATCGGTACTTATTCGATAAAATAGGCCAAATTTAAAAATAATAATAATAATTCGGTATTTCAGTATACCGAATACCAAAATACCGATTTTTTTTGTATTTCAGTATTTTGATTCGGTATCGGTTCGATTTTTTGAATACCGAAAAATATCAGTTCGGTTCGGTATTACCGATTACCGACCGGTAATAACGAATAAGCAGCCCTAGTAGTACCCAGCTCGTATCTATGAAATGTGCTGTAGCGCACATATAGAAAATATTTTGCAGAGAAGTCCACGTGTCCGTGGTCAAACAAATTCTAGGACTTAAATCCACAAGAGTTTTCTTCAAATTATTCCTCTCAGACACATATATACCCATACAATCTCTCTGAACTGATTTCCTTCCTATCATTCTAAGCCTTGTCTTTAACCCTTTGATAAGCTTGATAAAACCAGGCCTCTCCACAATCAGAAACGGTTGCTCTTCCAGAATAATAAATTTTGCAAGCAACCTACGGATTCGTTTTTCTGAAAACCTATCTATCATTAGCTTCTTCCCCGAGGCTGAAACATCAAACGTCATTTTTTTTAAACTCGTCCATGACAGTAGGCCCACGTGGAATCTTAGTACAATACTTCTGTATATGTTTCAGCATACCAAGTATTGTTTTGCAATGCTTGCACTGCGCCTCTCCCGTTCTCTCACCATTTGGCCCTATAATTGATCAAAATGTTGCCAGGCAATTGATCGTAGCTCCATATTCTTTCTTTTTCTTGGGGCTGTTGAAGACGAAGGTGTTTCTTGAGGTTGTTGAGCATTTTTTTCATCATAGGTCTCTTCTTCTTCTTCCCTCTCAGTGTCCGAAAGAGGTGTTGACATCTACGATAATAAATAGAATTACAAGATTAAAAATTCAGAATCAGAAGTACTCCCAACAAGAACGAAATTATGAAATGTTTAAAGAATGAAATGTCTTAACTCCATTTTCACTTCTACAACTTTTGCAGAAACTTTCAAGCAAATACCCTGATGACTAATCAATCCCCACTAAACATTAAGTAATAAGTTATTACTTATTAGCCAGTTTCTTTGTTTTACTATCATCATTTCCTTTATAACTTTCACCTACCTTGTGATAGTGTGCTTTTAATATGAGTCCTTGGAACTGAAGGTGAATGAAATAGGTTGATTCATATCACATGCAAATTAAGTGCCCATAAATTTTGTTTAATGTGTGCAACCGAGGTGAATGAAGGTGAATGGAACTAAAGGTGAACTGAATGTGAATGAAATAAAATGAAATAGGTTGATTCCTATCACATGCAAATTATAACCTATGCAATCCAATTACTTTCCATTACACCCATTTCCACAAAGAGTAAATTTTTTAAAAAAATCACAACTACCCGAAAGCCGAAATAGAAAAACATAAACTATTCAAGTGTTCATCATTCGCCTGAAAAATTAGTCCAATGGAATATTGGGTGCAAGTCAACTACGGCAAAAGTCCAGTAATCCACTTTCAGACAAGAAAAATGATGAAATACATAACCAGCCCAACTTGTTCATAACTAAAATTCAAAAAAAAATTAAAATTAAATAAAAAAAGGTCTTAAGTTGACAAAGGGAACTTACACTTGTTTTTATTGGACAAACGTGCAGACTGTAGATGGTCAACACTCACCAACAGACCTGTTACAAATGAGGAAAGATTAGCAATTCAAAGAATTTTCGTCGAAAACTGACGCCTTAATCGAATAGCAATTCTTCCAGCGGCAAAAATGACGAAATACATACCTCGAACAATCGAACTCGAACGGCGAAAGGGCAAGCGAATGCAAAACCTAGGCTATAATTCCGATTCCAGCTGGCCAACCACCGTGTAGACTGTAGAGAAGAGAACAGAGTGAGAGAGTAGAGACGCAGACGCGAACGGCAAAGTGCGAGTGAAGCGAATTAGCGAACCCTTGGCTATAAAATTTTTAACTTTATATATATTTTTTAAAAATTAATTAACCATTCGCAAAACCCGATCCCGACCTTGTAATTCCCGATCCCGTCCCGAAATTATTTCGGGAACGGTAACCTTATTCCCAGTCTCGGACCGAGTACCAAAATTCCCAACCTTTCAGGAAGTTCGGGACCACGAGATTCAGGAAATCCCGAATCCCGTGGTCCCATTTGGCCATCCTTGCTGATGGGAGACTTCATCGCAATTCTTGATAGAAAGGAAAGGAAAGGGTTAAATCAGAACAATTGGGAAGCAGACAGAGAAATAAAAGCATTCAACAGATTTGTTGGGGGGATGAGTCTTGTGGATCTGAGGATGGGCAGGAGTTTTTTCACTTCGCATCTTAAATCAATGACAGCTATGAGCCGGATAGATAGATTTCTAGTTAATGAAGTTTGGTTAGGATCTGACCGTATATGGAATCAGATAGGATTAGACAAGGAAGAGTCTGATCATTGTCCTGTTTTGCCTATATACCAATGTGCATAATTGGGGGCCTAAGCCTATGAGGGTGTTAGATTGTTGGCTGGAGGAGATATAATACATTAGGATGATTGAATATACTTGGAGATCCACCGAAGTAGAGGGGTATGCTAGCTTCATATTGAAAACTAAGACTAAGGCAGTGAGATTAGCAATAAAGGTCCGGAATATGTCTACTCCTAGGAGTCTAGGGTAAGAAAAAAGTTTGATTGTGCAGAGGCTTATGGAGCAGGAGTTGATAGCTGAGCAGGATCCATAATTCTTCATGAGAGAAGGAGACCTGGAAAATTATCAGAACCTGAGAGAGGAACTAGGGGTAGCATCAACGTGGGTAAGGTTATATACAAAGACATCATGGAAGGTTTGGCTTCACTGAAGAAGCGCCAAAATTCTCTTCATTTCCCTTCCTTGATTACTATCATGTGCCTGAAGGCTGGAGTATCCCTGGACCAGCAGGAAACGTTAATCTCGCCTGCTCTGGACATCACTCTAAATCTGATCTGCAAGCTGGGAACATATTCTGATAGGAGAACTGTGAATCCTAAGGCTACTTCAGAACCATCCAATGCATTTACCAGGGCGAAGGCGAAAGGTAAAAGCAAACTGGTATATCCTTCTATGCCTTTGCAGGAACCAAGCCCGAAACCTAAGTTCAAAGGTCTAGTCCCAGCAAAGACCCCATCTGCAATTGTCCCACCCCCAGATAAATGGGAATCTTTTGTGGAGCAATCTTATCGCTGTGTTGCTACGATCTACACGAACCTGATCATGATGTGAACTATGAAAGGCATCCAAGTTCCCATCAGTCCGCTGCCACCACCATTAACCTTCACTCCATTTGCACCACCAAGCATGGTAGCTACTAGAACTGGAGATGAAGAAATTGAGGATGAGGATGATTGCGCAAGCACCTACAACTTGGTGGGATCTGACTCCAACTCTGAATGAAACATGGATCTGCTTGCCTTCAGGGGAGTATTGCTTTCATTTCTTAATTCTCCTTATATATCCACTGGGGTAGTGTCTCGCAAGTCTGGGAATGGGAGTTCGTTTGAAATCTTGCTTTATTTGCTCTTGATCTACTAATTTTTGTTTTGAACTATTTTGCTTGAGCTATTTTGTTTAGTGTGTGCTGTTTTATGTCATTTGTTGCAGTCCTATTTTAATTAATACATAGTCACCTGCCTAGAAGTTAGGATACGCTAAAGTCATCACCATAGTTTTAAGAAACAACACAATACATATTGGGGATGTCAACTAAGGACATAACTGTGGAGGTGGTGTTTAACCAAATCTTTATTTTGGGGAAGGTATCCGAACTTAGTTTTAGATTGATAGAGAAGTCCAAAAAATAATTCAAAATTTGAAGTAACTCCTCTGAGCCTAAATAAAAAAAAAGGGGGACAAGTTATGGATAGGAAAAAGCCAAAAAAAAAAAAAAAAAAAAAAGCCAGAAAATTGCTTGTATTTCAAGGGATAGTTAGGCACTTGTTTGTGTGCAAACAAAGAACAAAACAGCAATTCAAAAGCAAAAGAAAAGAAAAACAAAAAGGCATTGTGATGTATATAAATGCCCCTATATTGTTATGTGTGTAAATACTCTCGGGTCTAATGTATGATTCCGATGGAAAAATTATGTACTTGTATTTGCTTCAAAAATAATCCCTATCTCAATCATTGACCGCCTTGGTATGGAAAAAAAAAAGTGAGGGAGATGAAGAGAAATTGAAAAATTGAAGAGGACAATTTTTTAGTCTTAGTTTGAGGACCCAGACCTAACATGAAAATAAAAAAATAAAAAACAAATAAAATAAAATAAAAACGCTAGCCATAATTGACCCCTTTGTATATGAAGTAATATAAAGTTGGTAATGATCGAAAGCAAAATAAGTTGAACCTATGCATGCATTACACAGAATTGAGTGTCCATCTGTAAACAATTATCCTCAATGTGTGAATATATCTTTCCACGAATATGTTTGCTTGAGGTCTAGCAAGAATTTAAGTTTGGGGATGTTGAAGAGCCAATTTTATACCTAATTAATGCAGACTATTTGAGTCTGATTTGACTCAATATTGATGAGAGAACATACTTTTATATCCATTTTCCTTCTTTTGTAGTAACAGCTCATTTAATGCTCACTGAGAAAAAAAGAAGGGAAACAATCCCAAAAGTAAAGGTTCTGCCCCACAAATTCAGGCATGAAACCAACTCATGTTCCAAATAATCTTGCATGGTGGTACTTGTAAACATTTAGCATACACCAAACCTATTAGGCGGACAAATATACCCACTGATTGGACTATAAGCTTCTGAGATAAGCTATTGGACGTGGTATAAATGGCACAAAAACATCTTAGCCGCAAGAGCTGAAAGGAAGTATACGAAAAGCAAGGGTTTAGGGATCACTTGTTCGTGAGCTCGGGCTCAAGGGAGATTGATTTTGATTTCTTTGTTCAGTGTGATGAACTCAATATTTTTCATTCGTAAAATTGCTCTTGCCAAAAGCAAGAACTAAGACTCTTTGTCCAGGGGCGCAGTGTAGCCTTTGATGAACTCGGGAGAATGTAGAATGTTTATCTTGTTTTAATACTAATCTTGTGCTTAGTTTTGGTGTTTTTCATCCTCATCTATGTATGTTTGGTCAGCATAGGTAGATGCACTAAGAGTAGTGGGTGGCCGAGAGGCACAAGATACACTAGGCATAGCAAAACCAACATCAATTTTTATAGCATTAGAATGCCTATAGAATCGATATTACCATGTGAGTATTGCCTATAAGCAAAGTCTTTTGTTTTCTTAATGTGACATTCAAGAGGTATTCATTTGTGAACCAAAGAAGGGCATTTGATCTCGAGAGAGGTTTATGCCTAGGAAAGGAGAATCCGGTAGGCATAACATTAGAAACGAAGCATGATAGGCTAACTATCAACCCACCCGAGACATCAAGTGGTGAAAGTACGATCCGTAGATGTTTCCATCCACTTCATTCGTGTTAAATTTACCTTATTGCATTTTAATTATTTCTATTTATGCGTAGTTCTTAGATTAACCAGTAGATCAAAAACAACCTCTTTATCATTGGTTCAACTTGTATGAAACTTGTTAATGTTAGTGTTTGTTAACCACAATCATCGAGGTTCGACATCCTTCTCTTCACTATATTACTTGCGTGACTTGTACACTTGCAAGTAGTGAATGCTACAAGTGTTTGCGCATCAGCTACAAACAAAGACTTATATCTACAAACAGTGCCATCTGGATTAAGCTTGGTATTATATACCCGCTTACATCCAAAGGTTCTCTAGTTAGAAGGAAAGGAAGTAAGAATCTAGGTGTGATTATTTTCGATGGCCTCAATCTCATATAGCATTGCATCTACCCACTCATGATATTTTTTTTGGCTTGAGAATAGAGTCTATGGTATACAAAAAATTAGGCATTAGCAAGAGTCATGGAGGAGGAGGAATCAAGAATGTAATATGAATGTCAAACTGGCGGCTTTCTTTGTCGTGTACTATCGCGGGTAAGAACAATAACTTCATCAGGTACTGTAGGTGGAGTAGTAGATGAATCATCAAACTGAGGAGCAGAGAAACTGGAGGAAGAGAAAAGATAGTCTCGTGAGAAGAAGTAGATGGTGATGAAGATGTTATACAAATCTTCGTATGTGATCAAGAAACGCAAATTTGGGAATTTAATTTTTTCAGAAAAGACCATCAAATTGAAACAATAAAAAAAGGATATGGCGTGCAACCCAACAAAAAGCTACAGGAAATAGAGAAGATTGCAAGAAACGAGATGCAGATGTATTATGCCTTAGAAACCCAATCAATCATTTCTAATCAATCCTCAACTAACAATTATGCTAGGAACAAATGAAAACAAAAATTCGATTTAACGCTTAACAGAAGCTCTACCTAAACATTAACACGAAATCAATGCTACACTTTTACATAGACCAAGAAGGTGCCTGCAACCAATGCTCACATAGAGTAAGAATTAAAGAACAAAGAATTTTCTCACAAATTCGTAATAAAATCAATAATAACATCCCATTACAAAGAACACGTTTTGCCTTATATAGGCAAGAATTTCTACCAACTTAAAACTCTAAGAATCCTAATTTTAAACTTCCTGAAATAATAGAAGCCCAAACTTGACATAATTCGAAAACAATAATTAAAAAGGAAAAGAACAATTTAAAAGTGACTAGGTTTCTTTTCTTGGATAAGACTCATCCTTTTGGATAAGACTCCTCGTTGATTAGAATTCCTATTGGATAGACTCCCTATCGACAAGGACTCCTTTGGATGGAAGAGTTTGACTTTAGTAGAACTCCTCGGGACGGTAGAGTCCAACTGGGTAGGACTCCTCGAAATGACAGTCCACTCGGCCTAGGACTCCTTTGGACCATACAAGAATCCAAATGCGTATCTAGTTGGAACATTTATGCCACTCATCTTTGTTTTTACCATGCAAGAATCAAAATGCATCTAGAAGATTGGATATCTACATCATTCCCTCCCTCCCGAGAAAGATTTGTCCTCGAATCCAAATCTTCATGTGCATTAAAATCTTCTCCATAAGCTTGCAACAAGATCGTAGTTCAAATTTAAGATCGTATCATTCCCTATTTCTTGGAAAAGATTCGCCCTCGAATCTTGACCTCGTGATTGGTCTTCTCCAAGAAATCTTAAGGATCATTCCCTAAGGATCTATCTTCGATTTTCATTGGTTGGGCAATATCACTTTGCGACAATGATGACTAACATTTCAAAAAAAAAACTCATTCACATATGAATTGCTCAAAAACAAAACACGAAACCATAGCAAACCTAAACAATAGTCCATCTATGACACTTGTCAATGATTGATTCCTAAATTCACCCATCATGTGAATATCTTCAAAATTATCTTGCTTCATGTTTGAACCAGATATCGCACTCAAAATGACCATTGGTAACAATATCAAGGTCAGATGTTCCTTTATGCCCTTGAAAGGTTCCCGTCCAATTCCATTGTGAGGCCACTACATTCAAGCCTGACGCGGGTCCTGGTACAAACCGAACAAGGTTATTTGATTTGGGTGGCTTTGCTCAGTAAAGGGTAATCTTCTCCTTAATAGAACCTGAACCATTTCCCCTATTTTCCTTATGTAAAGATTAAGTTATAGGAGCTGTAGAGATATCAGCTGGAGGACTCAAATCTTCTCCTTCTTCTATCTCAACAAAATATGAAATCTTTTGTGAGACAACATCCTCAGCATGTCTTCCAAACAAAATATCACTTGTCTTCTCTAAATCAATAGTAGAAGTATCCCTCATAACATGACTATCCTCGATACCATGAGAGTCACCTTCGGCACCATTGCTGTCAAGACTCATATCATCATACTCAAACCTTCCATTTTCATCTTTAGTTATCTTCATCACTCAGTTGTTCGGACATGAGGTTTCCATGTGCCCAAATCCTTGGCACTTAAAACAACGAATCCTCAATCTAGAACTTCCGGAAGTAAGTGGATTGGAAGTCTTACCGGCTGTTTAACTCTTGGTTTGCTTCATAAAGTACTTCTTAGGCTGATTAGGATTTGGATCTTTCGGTTTCTTGGGCGTATTGCCCCATCTAGTAGCTCCTACTCTAGTATTTGATGATAATTTTGTTCTATTTACAGTTAATTGTTTTAATTGCCTCTCCACGGTCTCGACATAGATAACCAATCCTTCAATCCCCTCATAAAGTGGTGCATACCTCTCAACTTGATGTTGAATATTAATGTTGAGACCATAGATAAATCTCGCATCAGTTGCTTGTTTACCTTCCTTCAACTCGGCTTTCAACTTTAAAGATAGCATTTCGTGATATTAATCTAACACTGATCAGCTGCCTTATCTAAGGTCTTACAATTGCCCCTCCCCTCATCCCACATTTCTAAAAATTTGGTACATACTTCTTCTTCATGGCCTAAATGAGTTCTTGCCAAGTCTTGATTGGAGGGTATCCATCCCTTTGCCTCCTACGTTTTAAAACATCCCACCATGTAGAAACATATCCATTGAATTTTGAAATAGCCAATCTCACCTTGGTATATTCGGGATATTGATGAAACAAAGATGTGCTCCATCTGATCCTTCCATGCTAAGAAGACCTTTGGGTCATGCTTGCCTGTAAATTCAGGGATAGTTTGATGTTTCACAAAGAATCACTATCTCTATGCTCATCATAATCATCTTGAACTCCAACTCCTTCATGGCATCCATTCCTTCGAACCCGCGGCTCAATAGGGTTTTCTACAACTTGCCTTGAATTTCAAGCCAAAAGCTGAGCAAACATGTGTCTCTTCTAAGTAATTTGTTCAGACAATGCGTCAATCAGACCAACCTTTGTCCCATAGAAACCAAACTTATACAAATCCTAGATTGTGAATGAACAAAAGAGCCATTTGTTCCGAAATAAATAACTCATAATCATCCATTATAATTTGATTTCATTTGGCTAGAATAACTCTGGATGAGTCCTTTGACTCCAGTTAAAAAATTAGGTTAATCAAACCACGTTTAGACCCACGATTGTCAACAAAACCAAGATTGTGCAGTGTTATTCGAAAACCAAATAGATCATTATAATTTGATCTCCTTTTGTCATAATGAATTCTGATGAGGTCTCTGACTCCAGTTAACATTTCAGGAAAATCCGACCACGATTTGTCCTTCAATCGTTAGAAACCACGGAATTTCGTTGTTGTAATTACTCACAATCAAGCCGTTAGATCTTCTCACCAGTGACCTGGTTTTCACCATAAACAATAACACACGCACAATAGAAATAAGAATTTGTAAGAACTCACTTCCCAAACTTACCCAAATAACACACAACCAACAGCACTCAAAAGAGGTTTAGATTTAAGTGAGGGGATAGGTTCGCAAAATGTTACTACTATCTTTGTTCTTCAAATCTAAATCTAAGTGCAATGAGAATTAGCATGCAATGGTCAATATATGTACATAGTCATGGAAGGAAAACAAGATCTTAAGGTTATGACACTTGAATACGGAATAAGAGTATTCTCGACCAAAAATAATACTTTTTTTGGTCAAGCAGAACTTAACAAGGAAGGACAACAATTAAAAATCAAACGTAATAATATCAAATAGAATGCAAGTAATAATTCCAACCTGGCTTTGATACAAAATTTGATATGAATCTTCATATGTGTGTGATAAGTTGGTTTTGTACCAACTTATATTTTACTTTTATACTTAAAACATGCTTATCTTCCAAGAATAAATGAGCATTTTATGCCTATTTCTTGTGTTTTTCTTAGGAGAAGGTAATGATTGACAAATCGAGAAATGGAGAATAAACAACCAAAATCGCAAGGTCGTGCCCCAAATTTATAAGTCACAACTCCAATCTAGATACAACATGTAGTTTGGAGGAAAAGTGCATAAAGAAGTGTAGACTGACTATTTCGCCCTTGCTTAGGAAAAACATCTTCTCCAAGCTTGTTAAGGAAGCTTTCTAATTACACATATCATGAGACAATATATCAACTCATCAGACATCAAAATCTATCTTTTACATACTTTGAAGGGAGGAAGCTCTTCTCGAGTTACTATTCATCCAAATAGGGAGTTCCCATTTCCTTATTGTTCTTGCGACTATGAACTCATATTTAGCTAGTTCTTGTGAAGCCCATGCCTTGAGCATGAGCTAATAGTATTTTCTAGGGTATGATGTAGCCATTAGTGAACTTGTAATGGTTATTTGGAATGTTTAACTTTTTAAGATTTTATTGAAGTTTTTTTTTTGGGGTTACGCCAAATTTCATTAAATAAGAATAAAGTATGTACAATGGAAGAAAAGGAAAGAAAAATAAAATATAACAAAATACACTATGTCCCCTAGAAGGTATCAACTAGATAGTATCTTTGAGATTGATCTAAATATCAAGACTTGATTGAAGTTGTTTGGTTCTATTCTGCTTTCTTACTAACTTGCATTTGTTTGGCCAACATTTGCTAGTTCATTAAGCTTAGTTGGAGGTCGAGAGAAAAAGACTAAACTAGACTTGGTAAAACCAACATTAATTACCATAGCAGGAGAATGTCTATGGGATTAGTGTTTCCGTGAGAGGATTTGCAAGTTTAATGCATTCGGTATGTTCAAGTGTGAGATCGAGAGATGAATGTTTATATATTGAGAAAGGGATGCTAATACTCGAGAGAGATTAGCAAACTAAAAGAGGAAAATCCGTTAGACAGCTAGATAAATGATTAAAATGTTGAATTGAGGAAGAGACTTTCCAAGGACACTAAGTGGTAAAGTCAATCACCCTAGATGCTTTTTCCAAGTGAAGTTATCGTTTACATTTTGTTTGTCGAACAGAAAAATACCAAAAAAAAATCTTGTCTAGTTATGTTTAAGTCATGTTACATTTTTAGTTTAGTTATCATTTACATTTTGTTTGTCAAACAGAAAAATACCAGAAATAATTTCTTGTCTAATTATGTTTAAGTATGTTCATGTTACATTTGTAGTTTAGCAACCATTCACTGAGGAATGATCATTCAAATTTTTCTTGGAGCAACAAACAACATGTTCTGAATTGTACAACCAAGAGCTCTACACAGCCGCAACCTCAGACTATGAGGCCACCTCGCATGTCTCCCAATGATGATCTCATAACACAGTTGGCCATGGCCACAAAGAGCAGTCAATACCTGATAGTGCAGCTGGCTATGATCTTAAGTAGTTTCATGAAGGAAACTCTAGCTAACTTCAAGGACCAATTTGTACCTATAAGAAATTTGGAGGTACAAGTTAGGTAATTGGCAAATCAACTCTATAAAAGGCCACAAGGGGTTTTGCCAAGAACCACAAAAGTGAACCCCAAAGCACAATCAAGCTGTAACTTTGTGGAATGGAAAAGAGTTGGAAGAAAATCCAAGACATGCCCCTGCATCAAAGAAAAAGGCTGATCAAAATCCCATTGAGTCACTGCCTAAACAGGATGATGGGTAAATGCCACCAATCCCCATCCCTCAAAGGTTTAAACAAAGCAAGCTAGACAAGCAAATTCAGAAGTTTCTTGATATTTTCAAGAAACTCCACATTAATATTTCCTTTGCGAAGGCCTTGGAGTAAACGCCATGCTATGTCAAATTTATGAAGGACATCTTATCCAACAAAAGGAAGTTTGAAGATTATGAAACAGTGGCCTTGAAACACCCGGACCTTCAGAGAGTTGTTCAAATATTGACTCCTCTTATCACATGCCTTGGGAAGGATATGAGACCATAGAGATGATTTGGAAAATTGTTTGGTGAGTGAGAATCCCAACATATTAAAGGAGACTGTAGTCAAGGTATATGGTGAATGGTTGGATGCAAATGAACCACAAAATAGAAAGAATTTTGAGGATTTGGGAGAGAGGCCAGTACCTCAAGTGAGCTCAATAGAACAAGCACCTACCTTGGAGTTAAAGTCATTGCCCACACATTTAAAATACGCATTCTTGGGCAAGGCAAGCACATTGCCAGCAATCATTTAGAGAACCTTATCCCAGTTGGAGGAAGAAAGCTTGTTGCGAGTGCTTTGGGAGCATAAATGTGCCATTGGATGGACTCTTGCCGACATCAAAGGCATACGCCCATTCTTGTGCATGCATATAATTTTATTGGAAGAAGATAGCAAACCCTCTATAAGCGCTCAGTGCCATTTGAATCTAGTAATGAAAGAAGTGGTATGGAAAGAAATTTTGAAATGGTTGGATATTGGGGTTGTGTACTATATCTCTTATAGCAGTTGGACCAACCCAATTCAACGTGTCCCCAAAAGGGAGGTATGACCATAGAGGCCAATGATAAAAATGAGTTAATCCCAAAGAAAATAGTAATTGGATGGAGAATTTGTATGGATTACATATTCTTGAATAAGGCCACAAGTAAGGATCACTATCTGTTACCGTTTATTGATCAAATGTTGGATAGACTTGCGAGGCATAAATTTCATTGCTACCTTGATGGTTATTCAGGATATAATCAGATTTCTATTTTCCCAAAGGATCAACAAAAGACAACATTCACTTGTCTGTATGGTACATTTGCTTTCCGCCGCACGCCCTTTGAGTTATGCAATGCCCCATCCACTTTTAAGAGTTGCACAATGTCCATATTCTCATATATGGTCGAATGCATCATTGAAGTATTCATGAATGATTTTTCCGTGGTTGGATCATAATTTCAGGAATGTTTGTGTAATCTAAAGATGGTATTAGCAAGGTGCGAAGACACCAACTTAATATTGAATTGGGAGAAATGTCATTTCATGATGCAAGAAGGAATTGTTTTGGGACATAAAGTGTCATGTTTGAGGATTGAAGTGGATAAAGCAAAAAATCAAAGTCATAGCCAAGCTATCACCAACCTTGTCCGTGAAGGTAGTAAGAAGTTTATTGGAACACGCAAGTTCTTATCGAACATTCATTAATGATTTCTCTCATATTACTCCACCATTAGGCGAATTGCTCGAAAAAGAGGCCACATTCAACTTTGATGAGAAGTGCTTTGAGGCTTTCAATATGCTGAAGGAAATATTTACAACTCCCCTAATTATTGATGCACCCAATTGGGAGATGCCCTTCGAAATTATGTGTGATGCAAGTGACTATGCTGTGGGAGTTGTGCTTGGGCAACGAAAGGACAAGGTTTTTCACACCATCTATTATGCAAGCAGAACTATGAATTCCCCTAACTAAATTATGCCACAACTGAGAAGGAGCTATTGGCCATAATATTTGCATTCAATAAATTGTGGCCATATATTCTCGGAAGCCAGGTTGTGGTGTACACAGATCACTCTGCGATCAAATATCTCATGGTAAAAAAGGATGCAAAACCTTGGTTAATCCGGTGGGATTTATTGCTACAAGAATTTGATGTAGAAATAAAAAAATAAAGCTTTGAAAATTTAGTGGCAGATCACTTATCTCGTTTAGAAGGACACGGACATAATGTAAACGAATTTGATAAACTTCCTATCAATGATAATTTTTCGGATGAAAGATTATTGGCGGTGCAAGCAAGGATCCATAGTACACAAATTTGTGAATTACATTTCATGTAAGTTAATCCTCCCAGGATTATCTTACCACCAAAGAAAAGATTTTTCTTTCTTTGGGATGAAGCTATCTTATACAAGTTTTGTTTTGACCAAGTAACTCGAAGATGCATCCCTCAAGAAGAAATGAGCTCTATTCTGAATCATTACCATTCGCTCAAACGTGGTAGTTACTTCGGAGGCAAACACACAGCAGCTAAGGTACTACAATGTTGCTTTTATTGGTCATCATTATTCAAAGATGCACAATACTTTATGAATTCCTATAATCGGTGCCAAAGAATGGGATAAATTTCAAGAAAAAGTGAGCAACCTCTACAATCCATCCTCGAATTTGTTTTCAGTGACACCATTGTCCCCACCCCTTTGTTCGGGCACACCTCTTTCTCCTGAGGAGGTGGAGGACGTGTCCTCTCTGATTCCTTCTGAATGACACAGCCGACAGCCCCATGGGAGTACTATTTTTAAATCTTTTTTATATATCTTCATTGAGGGCAGCGTCAGTTAAGTTTTGGGAAGGGTGCACCAAATACCTCTGCTTCTAGTGTCTCTATTGGTTTTACTGTCTGTTTTGTTTTTGCTTGCTACATTTGTTTTCTTCTTTTGAATTAGACTATTTTGTGAACTTATTTTGTTTACCTGCTGAGTCAGAGGGCGGTTGGGCTTTGCTTGTCAGTTGAAGTTTCCTTATATGGTTATCCATAAACATCGCAAGGTTGTGCAATGTATCATGAAGCACTTGAGGATTGTTTGCTGATGAGAGTGTATAATTGGTGCACCATATGGAATTGGATTGATCTTTATAAAGTTTTGATTGACTATGAATACCGAATGGCTCTTAAACTAGTAGTAGCCTCTCTAAGCCTAAACAAGTTGTAATAAAGTGATGGATAGGAAAAAAATGAGAGAGAAAATGAGAAAAGCCAGAAAAACAGAAAGCATGTTTGTGTTTTGATGAATAGCTGGTCACTTGTATATGTGCATTCAAAAATCAAGAAATTATTCTAAAGAAGAAGAAAGAAAAGAGCATCACTTATGTATATAAATGCTCTCCAATTGCTGTATGTATTAGTGATGTCGAGTCTATTGTATGATCTTGATGAAGAGATTATGTATTGGCTTTAAAAATAATATCTATCTCAATCGGTGATTGCCTCACTTGGCAAAAAATGAGAGGAGTGAAAAAAGTTGAAGAGTTGAGTAGGATGAATTTTCAATCTTAGTACCTAAGAAGAAGATGTTCGCCACAAATGGCTGACCCACATGCCCACTTGGTCAATTTCATGGATACGAGCAATTTTCTCGTACGGAGTGGTCGTGTGTGATCAACATTAGTTCGTGGCTTTCATATGTGTTTGCGAAATTTGTGTTTAAGTGTATCACCATGAGGGGTTGCCTTAATATTTTTAATGAACTTTAGAGTATTGCTTGAGAAAAAATTAAGGTTTAAGTTTGGGGATATTTGATAAGGGTGGTTTTGTACCAACTTATATTTGACTTTTTATGCTTAAAATCTCGTTATCTTCAAAGGATAAATGATCATTTTATGCCTATTTCTCATGTTTTACTTAGGATTAAAGGTAATGATTGACAAATCAATAAATGGAGAATAAACAACCAAAATTGCAAGGTTGTGATCCCAAATTTACAAGCCACAACTCCAATCCGGATACAACACGCAATTTGGCGGGAAAGTACATAAATAAGTGTAGACTAACTATTTTTCCCTCACTTAGGGAAAACATCTTCTCCAAGTTTGTTAAGGAAACTTTCTAATTACAAATATCGCAAAACAATATATCAACTCACTACATATAAAAATATATCCTTCGCTTACTTGGAAGGGTGGAAGCTTGCAAGGGAAATAGTTCTTCTCAAGTTACTGTTCATCCAAACAGTGAGTTCCATTTCCTTGTTGTTCTTGCCACTATGAACTCAGATTTAGCTTTTTCTTGTAAAGCCCATGCCTTGAACATGAGCTAGTAGTATTTTCTAAGGCATGATGTAGCCATTGGTGAACTTGGAATGGTTATTTGGAATGTTTAGCTTTTTAAGACTTTATTGAAGTTGTTTGATTTTATTGTGCTTTCTTACTAACGTGCATGTGTTCGGACAACATTTTCTAGTTCATTAAGCTTAGTTGGAGGTCGAGTAAAAACATTAATCTAGACTTGGTAAAACTAATATTAATTGCCATAGCAGGAGAATGTCTATGAGATTAGTGCCACTGTAAGAGGATATCTTGGGTTTAATGCCTTTTGTATGTTCAAATGTGAGATCGAGAGATGAATGCTTATATATTGATGAGGGATGCTATTACTCGAAAAAGATTAGCAACTAAAAGAGGAAAATCCAGTAGACAACTAGATAAATTATTAAAAGGCTAAATTGAGAAAGACTTTTCAAGGATACTAAGTGGCAAAGTCAATCGCCCTAAATCCTTTTTTCCAAGTGAAATTATCATTTACATTTGGTTTGTAAAATTGAAAAATACCAAAAACAGTTTATTGTTGATAGACTCCGTTTGCACCTACTTATTACACCTATTTTACCCCAAAAGTTGTCCTTCCACAATACAAATAAGTGCTTTTATAGACTTATTTCTTGTCTTTTGCAAGGGCGTAACATAAGCATCACATGAATGCAAAAACAAGAGAAAAATGCTCAATTGAGTGAGGCCACAGCCCCATATGCTACAGACGGAAGAAAAACTATTCAACGCATTTTGGCGTGAAAATGGATCTCCCTACTTGTACAGTAATTATTGTGTGGATGATTGTACCTCTGGTCGTAGAAAATATCTTCGATAGCTTACTTGAGAAACTACCGAAGTGCTCAAACATATAAAATGCAGAAATTGGAACCTTACAAACATTCTTGGTAGAGAACAAAAGGTGGACGACCAAAGAGAGAACAAAGTCGACCAAAGAGAGTGCTTTGAACTATGCTTTTCAATTTATTTCCTAGTAGGGAAGCTTGTATTTTGATTATGAGCTAAGCCTTCTCACTAGGGCAAGATATATCCCTACATGTATGTTAGTATGATGGATGTGTTTTGAATGTTTAGTTGCTTGACTTAATACTATGATTGTTTGGTTTTATTGCTTTTCATCTTCAAGTGGTAGTTGCTTGATGAAAATCGTCAGTACCCAAGTTAGTTTGAGATTTGATAGAGGAGAACTATCTGGATTACGGTAGAACCAACATTGAGCCTTAAGAATGCAAGATTTGAGAGATGAGCATTCATGGGGACGATGCGCGTATGAGTGGATTTCATGAGGCAAATGCCTATTGGCAGGTCGTGCAAGATTCGAGAGAGGAGCATGACCTTGTCGAGAGAGGACTTAGTGGGGTAGTACGTCTCGATATGCAGGTGCAAGATTCGAGAGATGAGTACTTGTAGCACCGCATGAGACAGCTAATTCCTTAGAGAAGTTACTGTAAGGGCAAATCCAGTGGATAACTAAGTTGACAAATCTAATAAACAAACCGATTAACCATCCTCATATGTGTGCACGTAGAGGTAAAGTCAATGGCCTGGACCCAAAACCAAGAAGTTATCCTTTACTTTGTGTTAGTTAAACGATTGAAAAGTACCAAAAAGATGTATTCAATCCTCGTAGTTCGACAGTCGACTTTATCACTTTATTATTTTTTGCGACTTGTACACTTACAATCTTCGTTGATACAAAGTTACCAAATACCCAACACTTGTCTAGTTATGTTTAAGTATGTTCATGTTACATTTGTAGTTTAGCAACCATTCACTTGATCATTTGTCCAAATTGCATAAAAGTCACTAATTTTTGTGCTTGTCATCTACAATCCTCGTGGTTCGACACTCATTCTCATCACTCTATTACTTGTTCGATTTTGTGCACTTGCAAATATGTCAATAGTGAGCTAGAAATGTGGATTTGGAAATTTAATTCTTGCACAAAATACAATCAAATTCAAACAATGAAAACAAGGATATGGAATGCAGACAACAAAAAGCTAAACTAAATAGAGAAAATGGCAAGAAACGAGATGGAGGCATGTTATGCCTTACAAACCCAATTAATCATTCTTCATCAACCCCCAACTAGCAATTATGCTAGGAATGAATGAAAACATAGATTCGATTGAACGCCTAACAGAAGCTCTACCCAAAGTTTTTTTTTTGTTATGCCAAAATTCACTATGAAGAACCCAAGTTTATGTACAAAAGTGAAGAAGAAAATAGAAACATAGAGAATAACTAAATCTCATACATTGTCTACTAATCTGCCCCATTAAAAACACCATCGAGAAAACATTCATACGTATGGACAACAACTTTACTCAAATATCATTTTGACACATAAACATAGAGAATAACTGCCCATTATGTTAACTTAGTGCAGTTTGATACATAACAATCACTTTCTGTAAGGATTTACTTGAGAACATCAAAACTATTGAACATGTACCTTAGAGGTGGGTGACCTTGAAGTTTTGTTTCCATAGAAGCGTGCCATATACCATTAGAAAGACCTTGCAGTTTCGTTTCCATAGAAGCTTGAATCATTCCATTTGGACTTCTATACGTAGAGTTATCCTCGATTGAATGGAAGCTGCCAGACTTGTCTTATGGAATTTAGTGACCAAGCCGAACGCCTTCAAAAACTTGTCTTCTCGAACTCCATGGTCAAGGAGGGTGCCTCAAGGAGTGAGGCAGGCGCCTTCAGAGACTCGCTCTTCTGCTTTTCTACGCATGGTCCATATTTTGAGTTTTGCTGGCATCGCCTTGGGACAAATTAGAGGGAATGCTAAATAGCATTTAAAAGCCCTTAAAGTTTAATTTCCAGGGCATTTTCAATCACTCCAATTAGACCCATACGTTGAGAGTTATGCTCGGTTGAATACAAGCCTCCAAATCTCTCCATTTTGGTAATTTAAGGTTTATTTCACCTCTTTTTGTAAAGCTTTCACACATTTCACATCAAGGAAACCTAAAACACAAAATAAAGCAAAAACAAGTGAAATAAACAATGAAAGGAACTTGAGACGAAATAAAAGTAGGCTAAAAATTCATGATTAGTGGGCGTAAAACCTACTCATCACCTATGACCGGTGGATCCCAGGTTTCCCTTGTCACAGTGCACTACCTTCGTTTAGTTCTAGTTGGCTTGGGCCGATCTCATCAAGGCTGAGGACTTTCTAACTCTAACAGAAAAGTACTAAGCAAGGCGTGGGGTACAATTCCCCCAAGAAAGATTCAGATGCTCTCATGGAGATTGCTTCAAAACAGGGTGCCAACTATGGACAATTTAATACGAAGAGG
>JAOWBN010202486.1:0-40190 GCA_028565015.1 Pinguicula moranensis | reverse complement strand
ACAGGAAAAATGGAGGATGTATAATCAATTAATGAACTTTCAGGGGATAAAATGCTAAGAGTATAAAAGGGATTTGAGGACAAAAGTTTGTCTCCAAATCATGTACCTCCGTCGCTTTCTAAGGCTCCTCGTCTCTGCGCAATCACGTGACCTCTGTCTATCATGGCGGCAGAAATTGCTCTGATTCCTGGAGGCTTACTGCTATGTTCGGTGGCCTCCGTGCTGCCCGTGGTTGCAGCCGCCGTAGTTCCCTTCCCTTTCTTCCAATTTGGGTCAAAAAACTAGTCGGGAAGACCGATTTTTTTGAAACACTAATCGGTGCTATGGCCCTTCTTGTCACAATCCGAGCAATAGAGTTTGGATTTGTCCTCCACTGGCCAGGATGATGATTTTCGTGTCTAATCTGGCCGATTTTTCTCTGCGAATCCCCTCGCCACGCCATGTGATGTAGATCCGCCGTGGGACTTGGAGTTGAGTATCTGAACCCTAGTTGATTCGCGGCGGACGACAGCATAGGCTGCCTCTACTGAAGGTAAACGCGTTTCTTTCAGAATATCTCTTATGATTGCATCATACTCATCGTTGGAAATAACGATATCCTCTTCGAATTTCATTGGATTCGGTTGGCGACGGTCAATGTCCCGCCAGATCTTCTATAAATTGCTTTACAAATTTGCAATTGTCCTTGTCCCTTGTTTTCGTATAGTTGCTTGAATAGATAAGTCGTAGATCTGCAAGCCGTCGCTCCCACTATTGATTGTCGTTTCAAGAGCATCCCATATAGCCTTTGCTGTTGGGAAGTCAACGTACTGCATTATGAGGTCATGTTCCATAGTGTGTAGAATCCAGGAAATGATGTTTAGATCCACTTGTTCCCATTGTGGGAATAGCGGATCTGCTTCTTTTGGTGCTGGAGGAACTCCAATGAGGTGTGGCATATAGCCCCGGCCACCAACAGCTACCCTGATCAGTCTAGATTAGATTCCATAGTTGGTGTTGTTCAATTTGATGCCCACGTCTTGCGGCAGTTGCTCCTTATTGTTGTTGTCGATAAGCGACATGGTAGATGATGAAGCTTCAAGGTTGTCTCAAAGATCAACCATGAGCTCTGATACCATGATAGAGCAGAATTTTATATAAAACATGTATAGGAAAATATGAATTGCTTTCAATAATTGTTTCGTATATTTTCTACCGTGTGTATTACAATAGTTATAGGAGAATTCTAGTCTAAGTAGGGAAGGAGCAAATAATAGGGAAAGAATTGATTTTGGTCAATTCTTTCCTTGTACAACTTAATTGATTCTTGATTTGCTTCTTCTTTAAATAACTCAAGCTATCACTTCCCCTCAAGTTGAATTGTAGGATTTTCAATTTCCAACTTGCTTAACACGCGATAAAACACTGATCGAGGTACAACTTTAGTTAGAATGTCAGTCAACTGATCTTCTGATTCAACATAAGGTAGGCAGATCATTCCTTCTTCTAGTTTCTCTTTGATAAAGTAGCGACCAACTTCAATATGCCTTGTCCGGTCATGTTGTATCGGGTTCTCTGATATGCTTAGGGAGGCTTGGCTATCATATTTTAGAGGACATGTTTTATCATCTGGATATCCTATCTCATTCATCAGTTTTGGCAACCACAATATTTCAGCCAACCCTTGTGCTACTCCTTAGGATTCAACTTCTTTACTTGACAGGGTTACCACTTTCTGCTTCGTACTCTTCCATGTCACAAGATTTCTTCCTATTAGAGTAAAATATCCTAATGTTGATCTTCTATCATTTGGGTCACCTGCCCAATCAGCATCTGCATATCCTTCAATGTGAAGGTGTCCATTCTTTCGAAATACAATACCTTTTCCTGAAGTTTTTTTTCCAGGTATCGTACGACTCGCATAGCTGCTTCAAGGTGGTCAACCTATGGCTTTTGCATGAACTGGCTTATTACTCCAACTGCATACACTATGTCCAGTCGACTATGAGATAGATATATCAGTTTTCCCAACAACCTCTTATATTGCTCGCAATCTGCTAGTTCTGCTTTCTCATCTATCTTCAGTTTCTGATTTGGCACCATTGGTGTATTGGATGGTTTGTAGTCCAGTAAACTTGTTTTTGCCAAGAGATCTAATATGTATTTCTTTTGAGAAATAAAAATACCTTAACTTCGGGAACAGACTCTCTCAATTGTTTGATTTCGGTGGCATCACTTCTGGTAATGATCATGTCATCCACATATATGATTAGTCAAGTGACAAGTTCTCCTCTCCTTTTCAGAAATAATGTGTGGTCGGAGTTACTCTGACTGGATCCACACTATTTCATCGCCATAGTAAATTTTTCGAACCATGCCCTTCGTGACTGCTTTAATCCATACAATGCTTTCCTTAGTCTGCACACTTGTCCTTGTTGAAATTATCCATAGAAACCCGGGGAAGCTTCCATATAAACTTCTTCTTTTAAATCGCCATGAAGGAATGCATTTTTTACATCAAATTGGTGTAGGGGTCAGTTAAGGTTGGTTGCTATGGAGAACAATACCCTGATTGTATCGATCTTTGCTATAGAATATAATGTTTCTGAGTAGCCTATCCCATAAGTCTGAGTGTAGCCTTTTGCTACCAATCGAGCTTTGTATCTTTCTATTGTTCCATCTGCTTTGTGCTTCTCTGTAAACACCCAGTGATAACCCACCGGTTTCTTTCCATAAGGGAGACTACATATCACCCATGTTTTATTTTTCATCAAGGCATCCATCTCGGTCTGCATAGCTTGTCTCCATGTCTCACTTAGCTTAGCCTCATGGGTTGTTCATGGAACTTTCTCGGAATATACAGTTGCAGAATATGCTTTAGCACTATTGGGCATACTCCCCTTGTCTATCTAAGCTAGTGGTTATCGGGATATTTTTTAGATTTATTCTGGACTATATCGCTTGGGTGGAAAACTCCGATTATTCCTTGGTCGTAGAGAATATGCTGGCTGCACCTCATCAGGCTCCTGCTCTGAGTGATCATTAAGACATCCAGAATCAATAATTAGCTGTGAATCCAGGTCTCCAAACAAGGATTCAAGTGGTTTGTGAGCTACTGGAATAGTGGGGGGCGATGCTGCAACCAGAGGGACAGTAATAGGTATATCAAAAGTTAGCCACTCCAAATGATCATGAGTAGTAGGATTCTCCCCCTGATCCTTTGAGTTGGTGACCTGGTAGTACTTAGTTTCCACAAAATCACAATCCATCATGGTGTTTACTCGATGAGTAGGAGGGTGATAGGATCTGTATCCCTTCTGATGTTGTCCATATCCCACAAACATGCATTTTATTGCACATTGATCAAACTTGGTCCGGTCTCCCTTATGTATATGAACAAAGACAGTATACCCAAAACTCTGGGATGAAGTGTAAGGGTGGATGGTACATGAGTAATATCACATAAGGCTTGAATGGGAGTCTTTAAGGCAAGGGCTTTGGTAGGGATTCGATTGGCAAGGTAGGGTGTAGTGGCAATCACATCAGCCCAAAGGGATGTGGAGATGTGAGACTCAATAAGTAGTGCTCACGTGGTGTGGTTTCTAGAAGTAATCTATTCTTTCTTTCACAAACTCCATTTTGTTGTGGAGTATAGGGACAAGGGGTTTGGTGAATCAACCCTTTTTCCTTAAAAAAATGTATCCATGGTGGAGTTGATACATTTCCTGCCATAATCTGATCGCAAGATACAGATAGTTTTCTGAAATTGAGTTTGGATTAGGGCAAAATACTCAATGAATTTATAAGTAACCTCATATTTATGCTTGCGAAAATAAACCCATGTCATACGAGTGCAATCATCAATAAACTTCACAAAATATTTGAACCCAGCACAACTAGTACTAAGAGCAGGCCCCCAAACATATGAATGAACTAATGAAAATGGATTAGATGATTTAGTAGTGCTCAATGGAAAGGAGTGTCCATGATGTTTAGCCAAAATGCAAGTATCAGAAATAAAATCAATGTTGTTCCGAAATAATAAGGAAATAGAAGCTTGAGATACCCTGCTGATGGATATCCCAATCGGGGATGCCAAAGACAGAGCTGTCGATCCACTGATTCATCAGCTAGTAGATCAGTGCCACTGCAATCATATCATCAACATAGTAGAGCTCCCCTAATGTGAATTTTTGCTAGCGGAATATAAATGTGGAATCGGGAACTTATTCTTATATCAAGAGAAATACACAAATCAAGCAAATTTCAAAATTAATAAAAATAAAAGGATAGATTATGAAACCTTACAAAAAGTTACACGAAATATAATGATGGAAAAGAACAGAGATGGAAGAAGGGTATTATGCCGTAGAAACCCAATCAAACATGGACCATCAACCCCTAATCAACTACTACGCTAGAAACGAATGTAAACCAAAGGTTCAATCAAACGCCTACCCGGGGATCTACTCTATGATAAATACGAGTATCATAGAATCAACCTTTAGATTTACCCTAAGATGCATGTAACCTAATTCTCTTTAGAATAAAATTCAAGAAATAAAGAGATCTCTCTCAAAGCTCATATTGAAATTAACGTCAAAATCTTTTCTAAAAAGAGTAAAATCTGCCTTTAAATAAGCTACAATTCTAATGGGCCTAGATTCTAATCCCTAGACTTTATTTGAGCTCATCCTAACTTAGTCCCTAAAAAGTAGGAAATTACATAATTACATAAAAATTCGAAATTCTAACAAACTAATGGACTAATTTAATTAAAATACATAACAAGGAAAATGAAGATCCATCTTGGCATCTTCTAACAGGGGCCGTGACCTCCCACACGCGAAACACCCCATATGCTCCGAAAATAAGTATGTTCCGAAAATTGAGAATAGTATGTTCCGAAAATAATAACTCATCATCGGACAATTAGCATTTGATCTTCCTTTGTTAGCATATGTATTGCGAAGTCTTCTATCACTGGGTAAAATTTTAGTTCGATCCGAACACGCTCATACCGCCTATAAATCCAAGACTGCGCAATGCTACAAATAGCAGATCGTGAATAAACAAAAGCAATTTATCCCAAAATTCATATCTCACGATCGGACCGTTGAAATCCGATCGCCTCTGAACAAGAAGACGCCCAATGAGTCTTCTAACTCCAATTAAATTTCCAGATCGAGCCGACCATGATTGTGCCTCTGATTGAAAGAAAACACGAAACTGCGTTTTACTATAATTCATATTACAGGGTCCAATTACTTTAAACCATACAAGAATCCAAATTTGTCTCGAACCACCAACAATCACATCACCCCCTATTCAGTGTCATGCCCAATGATCTCCTTTGTCCGGATCTCCTATAAGAGGCAAAAATGAGAAAACATCAGAACCATACAATTGAGCTCTTGAGCCACATGAATGATGGACAAGAGCTTGCATGATAAACTAGGCACATATTAGCATTTCGTGAGTTTCATAGTTGGTGATATGGTAATAGAACCAGCTCCTTGGACTGGAGATAGTCCTCCATTTGCAGTTTGTATGTGACTGAGAAATAAAATCTTTCGGATCATAAGTCATAGTTTTTGTAGCGCCACAATCAAAAATCCATTGATAACATTTTTTTCCGGTCCCTGTGTAAGGTAGACAACAGATCTGTCCAGGTCGGGTAATGTTTTGTGTCTGTTTTGGAATTTTGGATTTTTGTGGGCAGTTTTTGGGATTTGCACAGTTTTGGGGGGTAATTTTGTGGTTTTCAAAACTGTTGGGGAAGGCTTCGTAGTTTTCTAGTTTTCGGGGGATTGGTGCTGAATCACATGAAAATTGGAGGACTTATCAGTAATTAATGAACTTTCAGGGACTAAAATGCTAAGATTATAAAAGGGATTTGAGGACAAAAGTTTGTCCCCAAATCCTGTACCTCCATCGCATTCTAGGGCTTCTCGTCTCTGTGCAGTCGCGAGACCTCTGTCCGTCAAGGCGACGAAAATTGCTCCAGTTCTCGGCAGTTTGCTGCCATGTTCGATGGCCTCCGTGCTACCCGTGGTTGCAGCCGCCGTAACACGCTTTCCTTTCTGTCGACGAATTAGATTGGAAAAATAAAATTGGAAAAGTGTTTTTTGGCATTTCTTTTCCATGTTGAAAGTTGACTACTATTTCTCTAAGTATGTTAAATTTCATTATTTTTGTGTAGAAATAATGAGCTATTCAATAATAGCTACTAGCTTCTACCATATAGTCTTTACTCTTCACCATTTTGAATTGCTTTGCCGTTAATAGTAGCTAACTTCTACTATATTTTTACAGTGATTAGAGATGGATAGCTATCGAAAAGTAAAGAAATTAAAAACTATTGATTCATTCTTTCAAAGAAAGGAAACTTCTCCAAGTGATAATTATCACTCTCAATCCCAAAGAGTAGAAAATGAAATTATTCCTCCTATTCCCGAGCATGATCCAAATAGAGTAGAAGATGAAGATCCTCCTCCTCCTAAGCATGATCATAATAGAGTTGAAAATGAAGTTGTTCCTCTTTCTCATGAGCGTGATCCCACTAGTGTTGAAATTATTGTTGCTGATATTGAACGCGACCTAGGCGAACGAAAGCCAATTTATCAATATTCTGCTAATGATATAGATGCAGTGAGGCAAGCTTACATAGAGAAAAAGGCATTTCAAATTTCTTTGAAAGTGTATCTTTCAACAGTGTTTGGAAAACAAAATCGTCGATTACAAAAATCTTGGTTCAAACAATTCCTTTGTGGAGAGTATTCACCAACAAAGGATGCAGCATATTGTTTTCCATGTTTCTTATTTGACGATGGAAATAATACTCATAATATATTTACATCGATTGGATTCATAAGATGGAAGCATGTCAATGATGTGAAAAATTGTTCGTTGCTCCTACATGCTAGAGAGAAAATTCACACCATAGCAATGCTATGGTGCAAATGAATTTTCTTGAGAATACAAATAAACATATTGGCAGAGTGATGGATCCAATGATACCAGAATTGAACAAAAAAGACGTTCAAAGCTCATGGCTACAGTTGAAAGTATCTGATGGCTGACTCTCCAAGCTTGTGCGTTAAGAGGACACCGTGAATCCTCTTCTTCCAATAATCAAGGTAATCTTGTTGAGTTGATTAAATTATTGCAAACAATGAATGGTGATTTGGATGCTATTATTGCAAAATCTGCTCTTAATGTCACATTTGTTTCACTAAGAATTCAATAGGAGATTTTGCATATTTTTTGCTGAAAAAGTAAGAAAAATAATACGTGAGGAAATTGATGATGCATACTTTTGTATTCTAGTTGATAAAGCAAAGAATATTGCAAATAAGCAATAAATGACTATTGTATTGAGATTTGTTGGTGCTAGTGGCTCTTTGAAATTGTTTATGTGAAGAACATTGTTGTTGTTACCCTAAAGAATGAAATATCTAATGTCATGAGTTAGTGTGACTTACAAATATGCGATATGCGTGGTCAAGGGTATGATGTAGCTAGCAATATACGGGGCTCCTGGAATGGATACAAGCTCTTTTTTTGGTAAAGAATGCCCTTATTCATATCACATTCATTGTTTTGCACATAGATTGTAGTTAGCATTGATTGTTGCTGCTAAAAATCAGATGATGTTTGGTGTTACTTTCAAGAATTGACTACTATTGCAAGTTACGTTAGTGTTTCTCCTAAGCGTCATAGTGAGTTACTTTCTGTCATACTATTCAGATTGGAGAAATGATAGTTACAGGTGAACGTACCACAAGTAAAGGGGTTAATAAGTTGGGTACTGTGCATCGGACTGGAAAAACTCGTTGGAGTTCTCATTATGTCCAATTATGTGACTTAGTTGACATGCATGATTCCGTGATTGTGCTTTTTACGAGCGTGCGAAGGGAAAGTAATAATAATCTTGTACGTGGTGAAGCTTGTAAGCATTTGGACATGTTAAGGACTTTCAACTTTGTATTCATCTTACACATGATGCACAAGATTTTAGTTATGACTGATATACTTTGTCGAGCTTTGTAACGAAAGTCTCTTGATATTTTGAGTGCAATGAATCTTGTCTCTAGTTCAAAAGCTTTATTTCAAGACTTGAAGGATGATGGTTTTGATTATGCTTTTCTATTATCAATTGATATTTGTGAGCGTAATGATATTGGTATACTGGTTATGATTGATTTGTATAAGGATCGTGGGGGGCGTGTTACAAGCAAGACATTTGAGCACCATTATCAGGTTGATATGTTTTATGCTGCAATAGATTTTCAAATGAAGGAGATTAATTATAGATTTGTTGATGCAACAATGGAACTTCTTAAGTTCAGTATTGCTTTGGATCCAAAAGACAAGTTTAAATTGTTTTAGATTGATTATATTCATCATCTTGCTGAAGATTTTTATCCCAATAATTTTGGTAAACAAGAGTTGCACTATATGATAATTCAACTGCATCATTACAAGCTGGATGTACTTTCTCATGTGCGTTTTCAGGGTTTATCCAATATTTATGAATTATGCAGGACATTGACTGGGACAAATAAGGCGCATGACTATTGTTTGACTGAAAAATTGATTCGTCTTGTCTTGACACTTCCTGTTACTATTGCAACAAAGTGTGCATTTTAACTATGAAGCATGTCGAATGTATGCATCGCAATAAAATGGATAACAAATATTTTTCAGATTCGATGGTCCTTCATATTTAACGAGAATTATCTGTAGCTATTGATTCTAATTCTATTATCGATGAATTTTATGCTAAGAGTATTTATCGGGAGCGAAATTTATATATATTTTGTTGTTTGATTTTGTATATATTTTGTTAATCATTTTTAATGTAAGTTAACTTTGTAGTATATTAAATGGTTTAATTTTTTTTATCTTTGTTTGAGTAAATAAAATTATTATTTTTCATGATTGTTGAACTAGTAAAATTTAAATTAGGAAGCATAATGGCAGCAGAGATAGAAAACCAAAATCCTCCAAATGAGACAATATTATCCATAGATCAGCTAACCTCTGAATCTAGGCTCGAGCTAATACCTGAAAATAAGGTGGCATCTCTTGAGGATATAGAAGAAGATCTACAAGCTCAACCTCTTCAAGATGATGAAGGGCAAGTAAATCTGACACCTGAGAGGAATACAAAGGTGGTGATAAGAGACACAACTATTACTGAGATGCATCAACAGATCCTATGGAAGCTGAATCAACATCTCAGCCTTCTAATGAGGGATTAGAGCCTATGGAAGCTGAATCAACATCTCTATACAATATCCCCCTCGGAGTTCCCTTTACTTGAACTAACTAACACTATTGCTCAAGGGCCTTCTACTGCTACTCCTATTGTCAAGAAGACTAGGTCTAAAGCAATCAAGGACAAAAGAGGCTCTGGCACAAAGATAAGAAGTAAAACTAGGAAGACAGAGAATCTAAAACAAGAAAGAGATCAGACCCTTCTCAAGGAATGGATTGATACTCTAATAGCCCACCATGCACCAAGTATAACAGAGCAATGGAGGAAACACAAGCAGATCTATCTCCAGAGAAAAACAAAACTGAGGCAAAGGTAGTAATGGCCCTTGGTCAAGAAATTGGTATAGTCTATGAAACTAATCTGGAGGAAACCAGTTTGATGCTATCAGATATACAAGGCAATACAACTAAGACTCAAACAGTAGGAGACTCAGAATTGGAACAATCAGGGAGCAAGGAGGAAAAATATCTTTTTAAATGAAGGTCATAACATATAATATAACAGGCTTGGGTAGCCCGGGAAGGAGGAGAAGAGTTAAAGCTCTCATCATAGAACAAAAACTGACTTTATAAGCCTGCAAGAAACAAAGATGGATGTGGTAGATAGAAGGTTATGTGCTTATCTGTGGTATAACAGTGAGCTGGATTGGATTTATCAGGGAGCAAATGGTCAAGCTTGGGGATTACTTTGCATCTGGGACTCTGCTAAGTTCACTAGAACACAGATCATATTTAGCACAATATTTTGGCGCGTAACAGGGAACTGGAAAAATGACACAATATTGTCTAACATACTGAATATTTATGGACCAGGGTACCTTTCATTTAAACAGGATCAATGGGATGAACTCCTGAAAATTTATGACAACAAGGTGGATGAAAAATGCTGCTTAATGGGTGACTTCAATGCCATATTGAAAGAAGAAGAAAGAAGAGGTACTGCTTTATCCACTACCTCTCAAAAAATATCATTATTCAGAGCCTTTGTCATGGAAATGAGACTTCAGGATCTAAAGATGGAAAGAAGGAAATTCACATGGTATCTTAAGTCATTGAAGGCAATGAGTCGGCTGGACAGGTTTCTTGTGAATGATTCATGGTTTGGAGAGGACAGGGTATGGACACAAACAGGATTAGATAGGGATGACTGGTAGGGCTAGTCAAAATACCAATCGGTATTTAAATATCGATCGGTATTCGATTATCGAACCGAAATACCAAAAAAAATGGTATTTCGATATTTTGGTTTGGTATCGGTATGAAAATATTATACCGATTCTTAATTGATACGGTATCGGTGTTATCGTTTAGTGCTTATTCGGTTTTCGGTAATACCGATCAGTATTCGATAAAATATGCCAAATTTTAAAATAAAATAATAATAATAATAATTCAGTATACCGAACCGAATACCGAAATACTGATTTTTTTTGGTATTTCGGTATTTTGGTTCGGTTTCAGTTTGATTTTTTGAATACCGAAAAATTTTGGTTCGGTTCGATATTACCGATTACCGATCGTTAATACCGAATAAGCAGCCCTAATGACTGAGACTACTATCTAGTGGTACTCTCTTGTAGCATTCATGACTGGGGGCATAAACCGCTCAGAGTTTTGGATTGCTGGCTTGAAGATCCAGATTATAATGCATTGGTGGAACAAATTTGGAACACTGCAGATGTGAGTGGCTATGCCAGCTTCAAGATCAAAACCAAACTCAAAATATTAAAAGAGGCTATCCGGAACTGGAATCAACAAGCATCAAGGAACCTGATGGGGGAGAGAAAAAGGCTACTGTCCCATCTTGCATATAAAGAACTGGAGGTTGAACAACATCCTCTGCTGCCTCTACTGGATGTTGAACACTACCTTGAAGAACCTCAGATTTGACTAGAAAATCTGACAAAGAAACTGGATAGCATACTATATACAAAATCAAGGATAAATTGGCTGAAGTTAGGGGATGCCAACACCGCATATTTTCAACGATGGCTTAGTAGAAACAGAAGGAAAAACATGATAAATGGGGTGCAGGAAAATGGTATTTGGGTGGAACATTCAGAAGCAGTCAAACATGTCTTCAGACAACACTTCCAACAAAGATATTCTGAGATCATCTGGAATAGGCCACGGGTGCTGAACATATCCTTCAGCAAGCTATAAAGACCTGCAAAAGAATTCTTAATCAGACCCTTTGCTGAACAGGAAATCATGGAGGCTATTGAAGCATGCGGTAGCACCAAAAGGCCCTGATGGGCTAAATTTCAGGTTTATTAAACACTTTTCTACTTTGTTTGAAACTGACCTACATCAGTTGTTCTTGGAGTTTTATAGGTACTGCAGGCTATCAAAAGGGAGCAACGCTGCACATGTTTCACTTATAGCAAAAATAGATTCTCCCTTGACCCGGGATGACTACAGGCCAATCACCCTAATTGGAGCAATGCCTAAGATAATTGCCAAGGTTTTAGGAGGCAGAATTTCCCAAGTGATGGAGGAGACAATATTCAAATGGTATTCATGAAAGGGAGAAAACTTCTTGATGGTGTATTGATTGCCAATGAGGCCGTGGATGAGTTAAAAAAGATGCACACAAAGGCCTTTCTCTTTAAAGATGATTTTGGAAAGGCTTTTGATACTGTAAATTGGAGGTATATACAAGATGTAATGCTCCAAATGGACTTCCCACAATGCTGGATTTGGTGGATGAAAGAGCTATTTGAAACAGCCTCTACTTCAATTCTTACAAATGGCAGTCCTACCAAGGAGTTTTACCCCATGAGAGGCCTAAGACAAGGTGATCCGTTATCACCATTTCTCTATCTAATAGCTGCTGAAGGTCTTTCTAGAATGATCAACAAGACTTCAGAGATTGGAAGATATAAGGGAGTGGAAATTGGCGCAGAAAAGATTCAGCTCTGACATTTACAGTTCGTAGACGACACTCTCTTCTTTGGGCAAGGATCATGGTCCTTTGTGCAGTCCTTGAAGGCCATCTTACTCAACTTTGAGCTAGCTTCGGGACTCAAAATTAACTTTAGAAAAAGCAGCTTAGTGGGTATCAATTTACCACAGGAATTCTTTTAAGACATGGCTGCTTATCTTGGATGTAAGACCACAACACTCCCACTTATTTATTTGGGACTTCCAGTAGGAGCTTGAGAAAAAAAATAGACAACTTGGTATCCGGTTCTGAAAAAGTTCACTACATCACTTAGCATATGGAATCATCAATTCATTTATTTGGGTGGAAAGCTGACAGTCATCAATTCTGTTCTCTCAGCCTTACCTACACACTACTTTGGTTTCTATAAGGCACCATCTTCAATCTTGCAGAAACTGATGTAGTATCAGAGATCATTCTTGTGTGGCAGTAACAAAAACAAGAGAAGGTTGCAATGGGTAGCATGGAATAAAGTGACCACCCCAAGCTCAGAAGGGGGCTTGGGAGTCTGGAACCTAGGTGCTTTCAATGAAGCCATGTTGGAAAATGGGGCTATGGGGAAATGAGAAAAGCTTAGCAATGGATAAACTTAGATCCAAGTATGGAAGGCAAGGAATCCTGTGTGTGGGAAATTTAAATGAACTCATCCAACCTTCAGCTACAACTGCTAGATCTAGAGGTGTAAGATATGCCTCAAACTGGTGGAAAGATCTACAAATGACATTATCTTTAGACTGGTTTTTGCAGAACGTCAAGATCAAGTTAGGCTCTAGAGAAGGACTGAAATTTTGGACTGATAAATGGCTCAATAATTCTATACTGGCAGTAAGCTTTCCTAGACTTTATAGACTTGTTTTTAATCAACATATGTACTTTATGATGCAGGGCATTGGAACGAGGAGAACTCGGTTTGCACGTGGCCATGAAGAAGGCAGCCAAGAAAATCAGAGATGGAGGATATAAACAATATGTTTGTCACCCTCAACAACCTTAAACCGGATATGCAGACAAAGGACAGGTATGCTTTGAGGGCACAGTAGATGGTAGATACACGGTTAATGGTGCATACAAGAAAATTACCATAGCCCTCCCTCAGTATTATTCTGAACAAGAAAAGCAGCTTTTGCTAAATATCTAGAACAATTTTACTCCCTTGAAAGTACTAACCTTCTCTTGGAAGTGTTTGCAAAATGCCATCCCTACAAAAGATAATCTGCAACGCAGGAATATAATTCAACAAGGAATACATATAAGTTGCCCCCTCTGCCAATCAGAAAATGAAACTGTACAACATTTATTTTCTAAATGTTCAACTGTTAAGCAGGTATGTCAACTCGTGATAGCCTGGCTATACTTGGACATCATAGAATTGCAAGACAATAATGACATTCCAGCCCTACCTGTCTTCATGGAAATCAAATCAGACAATGTTAACAGCGAAGCATGGAAAACACTGTGGTTAGCTTTGATTTGGTGCATCTGGAAATATAGAAATCTGAATCACTTTCAAGAAGTTGAAAAGAATGTAACTCAACTGTTATCCATCATACTAAACTCATCATGACAGTGGATCAGAGCCAAAAGACCCCCTGGAACCTTCCCTTATTGCATGAATGACTGGATGATAAACCCTTTAAGTTGTATATCCTTTAATACTTAACTCTGCCTATTCGTTGATCATGATACAGGATGCTTACTATAAATAAGACCACATTTCATTATGTCTAATTCTTGATGATTGTGAAAGAATTCCATGCTAACATTTATACTATCTCTAATGAACTGGTGTGGTTTCCACCTAATTAGAATTTGCAGCAGGGAGGTGCAATGATGTTTTACAAAGTGGTCAACAATCAGAGTTATAATTGGGCGCCAGCTGTAACTTAGAGATGATTTCTTGTTGCTTCATTTGGATAAAACATAAACTGATAAAATAGTGACGGCATGAGGTCTGATGGCATCTTACTGGACACAAATTGATAAGCAGCCTGCAGAAAGCATAACTGATGGATTGGATCTACGATTTCCTTATTGGTACCTCATGTTTTCATGCTAAACTCTGATATTCCAAGTCTTGCAGGTTTTTCAATAATTTGTAAGCGCTTAATTTAGCTTGTACATCAATAATACCTTTGCTACCCAAGGAGGTTCAGGTCAGGTACCAGAGATAAGGAGGCCTAAAATGAAGACATAACCTTGACTGTAGTATCTCTATTCGAGCTTTTTGACTGCCTTCGATGTTCCATGTGGTACAGGTTAGGTACTAGACTTTGTGGACACAATCACAACTGCCTAGGTAGTTGACTGTTCATGAACGTAGTTTCAATCTAGCGGGTACTAGATTAGCCAAGCCACAAAGTATAACCACAACATCTTCCAAAATCCAAAAAGAGGTTAGGTCAAGGAAAGAAAATACCAATCAGGTCGTACCAGGCTACATATATGCCATGCTCATATGAAGGCCTTACCCTATGGCTGTCAGATGAGACTGGCAGAAACCACATGATTGAACGGAGGCTACAATCCTATACAAAATTTTAAGGAGAATAGTGTTGAAAGATAGATGCAACGTGGAAGTGTGCTGCTGATTCCAACATGGAACATCTGAATTGTGGCTACCTGTTACCTATCTGACTAGATTGGAAGGAGATAAGACTATGCAGTTTAGATCCATAGTTTGTAAATAGGGCTTGTTGGGTGGCACAATAATCAAACGACTTCGAAGCTATAAGGTTAACAGGCTGAGCGTGCCAACTACTATGGTAAAGACTCCTACTGTTATACTTTGTATGATTGCCCGCGTAGTTGAATGTCAACAGATCAATGTTGCCGTAGCCATTAAGTCTTTTCTTTTTGGACTATAGCAACAATCTCATGACAGCGATACTACAAGGTGTGCAGGCAGAGCTGCTTTGGGCACCGTAAATACCCTTGTAGTCATTCATGGCAGCCTGTATAGCTGAAGGTCAATCGATCAATGCTGCGACACAACACACCCCATCTCACCTAATGCATGGATATCTAAGACTGTATATTTTAGTTTTCGTTGTTTTATACTTTCTTATATCTGGTAAGAAAGTTGTACATACTCTTTTATTAGTGAAATTTGGCTTATAAAAAAACTATCTTAAAAAAAGTTTATGAATGGGGATCTGAGGGTGCTTTTGACTAATGAACTTTCTTCTAGAGTATTAGATATACCAGAATGCGATCTTGTAGTTAATTTGGGGTTGCCTACTGACTCGACTCATTATGCTCACCAAGATAGCCGAACGGGACGTCTAGGCCGAAGAGTTACTTTTTTTTTTGTTAAGTAGAATTATAAATAAAGAATTTACAGACTATGAGCAGTATCTCCCCATTAGTAGGAGATCACTCCACATTTTACCCAGCTATCTACATGTATCACGGAGGTCTAAAGCTACCCATACATACACGAGGATTAATGGCCCAATCATATATCGTGACATTTACCAACAATTTTGATAAGGTAGTGTACCAGAGCCAAAGCTGATCTTGTATATGCGCTACGACTTTGTCCCGTTTGAAGATATCATTCTCGAAATGTATGACATTCCTTGTCTTCCAAATGGTCAAGATCGTGCAGTACCATAAAGATTTCGAAAGATCACGCCCTGCTGGCGTTGACCACATACCAATGTGAGCTAAGAAATGGTCAACAATGTTGTTTTTTCCCACATAATGAAAACCAAACCATTTATACATTATAGACCAAATCCTGTATGATTGATCACAAATGCAGAAGAGATGATCGGCAGTTTCGATCTAAAGCGGACAAAAGGAGCATTTGCAATTCACTTGGTCTATAAACGCCCCTAGAGGTTAACTTATCTGTGGTGGGTATACAACTTTGAAGAACTCGCCAGCAAAAAGTCATTGCATTTCTTGGAGATAGTCCGACCCAGACTAGGAATAATGGCACAATTAAGTGTTGCCGTAATGGTTCAAGAGTGAATACTTCATCGCGCAGAGATTTATAGGCCGATGCTACCGAGTAAATTTCATTTGATTCAATTTTCCATCTCCAAACATCTTCACCCTGGATAGGCGTTAACATCTTCATTTCAGATTCCCATGACTCGATCAACATAATTTCATCACTCCTAAGAGTTGACCTCCATCTCCAATTAATCCTCCAGTTTTCGTCAACATTAATCCATTTGTGAGCAATAGAAATGGTCTTATCAACCACCTTAACACATAATCTGGTAGCACGATCCATAAGAGAGGTTCCATTGAGCCATTTATCCTCCCAAATCGAGTTCGAGCACCATCAGATACACATCGATTTATCCGAGAATTGAACCATAAAGAGTTACCAATTTTGAGTCCTACCTCACGCCACCAATGAGTACATTTGCTCACATTCGTCAAATTTCCCCAGTCACCATTAATGAGTTCCGGCGAGAGTAGGGGTGTGCAAATGGAACTCGGAATTCGAAATTTCTGAATTCCGATCCGAAATTTCGAATTCGGAATTCGGATTGGATCAGAATATGATTTCAGTTCTGAATTATATTTCGGATCGGAACGGAAATAGTTGTGGATTTCCAAATTTCTAAAAATTTCCGAATTTCCGATTTTTTTCCGAATTTCCGTAAATTTTTGTACAGTTTTTTGAAATATATTTGAATTTCAATTTTTTTATTTTTTTTTTATTGTTCGGAATTTCCGATTTTTGAATTTCCGAACCGATTTCTGATTTCCGAATTCCGAAAAAAATTACGGATCGGATCGGAAATCAGCTTCTAGTTTCAAAATAATTTCGAAACGGAACGGAAATTGCCATTTTTTAATTCCGAATTCCGAATGAACACCCCTAGGCGAGAGATATTTAGAGATGATCAAGTCTCGCCATTGTCCCTGAGATTCCATACGCAGTCTCCAGCTCCATTTGCCTAGAAGGGCCAAATTGAAAGTGTCAAGATCATGAAAATCAAGTTCCCCTTTGTCTTTTTGTTGACACAAATGTTCCCATTTGATCCATGCAATGCCATGTTCCGAGAAAGTGGTTTTCCAGAGAAAGTCAAGGCATATCCGTATCATGGCCTTAATAACAATATTTGGAGCCTTCTAAATCGAGAAATAATACACCGACGTACTTGTGAGCACATATTGGATCAAGATTTTCTTGCCATCCAAAGATAGACAATTATTTTTCTGACATTTGTGTTTTTTGCTTCATATTCCCGAGAAACTGCTGCCAGCTTTTTTGAAAGTTTGGATTGCATACGATCGGAATACCCAGATACATGAAAGGGGTCTGCATGACTGAACAATTTAATAGTACGGGCAAAATTTGTCTGATCTTCTAAAGATATATGAATACCAAGTATGCAACTCTTTTGAAAATTGATGCTTAAACCCGAAATCATTTCGTAGAGACGCAAAATTCCTTTCATGACGATCACATTTTGTAAGTCTCCCTTCCCGAATAATAATGTATCATCAGCAAATAGGGAATGAGTATAGGTCTTGTTACCACAATTAATACCCCTCAAGCATCCTTTCTCGACTGCTTTTGATATTAGAATATTAATGCCCTCGGTCGCTATGGCAAATAAAAAAGGCAATAGGGGATCACCTTGGCGTAATCCACGTTCCAAATTAAAAATACCTGAGGGAGACCCGTTGACTAATACACTTCCAGAAGCAGTTGAAATGCACGCCCTCATCCATTCAATTCATTTCTCACGAAAATGCATTTTCCGCATCATTTCATATAAGAACATCCAATTGATAGAATCAAAAGCTTTTGCAAAATCCACCTTGAAGAAAATAGATGGAATTTTACCCGTTTTCACTTAGTGCAGAAGCTCACTTGTTAGAAGAATCCCGTCCTGAATTTGACGCCCCTTGATGAAGGCGAGCTGATTTGGGGATATGACATGGGGCAAGACTTTTTTCAACCGATTGGCCAACAATTTTGATAACAGCTTGTATGCACTTCCCATGAGAGATATAGGGTAGTAATGATGTAGCTCAGAAGGAGATCGAATTTTTGGAGCCAGAATGATTGAAGTTGCATTCAGTGCTCGGTACATCTTCCGCGTGCGGTGGAACTCCTGTAAAAAATTAATATAGGCCTTTTTTACCGTACTCCAATGAGTTTGGAGGAAGGTAAAATTAACTCCATCCGGACCTGGGTTCTTTTTCCTGGAACATGACCATAGAGTCTTGTAAATTTCATCCTCCGAAAAATATTCAGTGAGCATCGCATTGTCAGTAGAGGATATTTGAGACTTACATGGTAATATGAGTGACGGACGATCATAAGAAGGATCCGAATAGTGAACTTCAAAATAAGAACGTATCCCCTTCTTTACTTCCGGGATAGAATCCACCCATTGCTTGTTAATAAGTATGCCTTGAATTGAGTTCGGATAACGACGCTGTCGCACATAGGAATGAAGAAATTTTGTATTCCCTTCGCCCTCTTTTATCCATCGCGAACGGGATTTTTACCATATAATAGAATTTTCATTACGGTGCGCAACTTTTAACTCCGCTGTTGTCTTGGGTCGATCTGCTAACTCGATATCATTTAATACCCGCGATTCTGCAATCAGATCGAAGTGAGCCATTCTTTCTCGCAAGGTTACGATAAGGTGATCAATTCGGCCACAAGTCGCATTGTTCCACACCTTCACTTCCCGTCGCAAGAATTTTAAGGAGTTATGTAGCAACACAGCTTTGGTACCAAATGGTTCCACCGAACCCCAAGTGTGCGTTACGAAAGCGACGAACAGGGCGTGAGTATTCCAGCAGTCGAGAAAAGCTAGAGGCTTTGGTCCTCAATTAGATTCTAGTTGGTGCAATAGGATAGGTCTATGGTCGGCAATTGAGCACTCTTGTGCAGTTTCAAGCATATCAGGCCACAATATTCCCCATCTAGCGGACAGTAGAAAATGATCAATGCGACTTGCCCGGGTGTCTTTTCCGTCCAGCCAGGTGTAATAGAATCGCTGTAATGGGGGATCAATGAGACCAGTCGATAGGACAAAATCATCGAAATCATTCATTTCAGTAGTCGGTGACCCAACAAAATGTAATCTTTCCTCCCCCGACCGAGTAGTGTTGAAATCACCAGCAATATAGACGGCCACATTAGAATATCCCTGTAATAGTCCATTCATTTCGAGCCATAGAAGTCTTTTGGCATCACTTCCTCGGACATTGACGTAAATATTTATGATGACAATTTGTTCTCCAGACTCTATCAAAACTCCTTCCAAAATTAGCATATGATTAAGAGATTTCACATGAACCATCCTAATAACAAATGTAGACCATAATATTAGCAGACCACCGGATGCACCTTGACTTGGACTGAATGCCCAAGAAAATTCAGACTTTCCCCATAATCTTTTAGCCAAGAACAAGTCCACTTTCTCCTTTTTTGTTTCCTGTCGACATAGTACATCAATATGGAATTTTAGAGCTAATCTTTTAATCTCTTTTATCCTGCCAGAGGATCCAAGGCCACATACGTTTATAGATAATATTTACATTGAAGTCAGGGAAGAACAATAGGTTCCACATCAGTAGGAGCGTTAGCAGCATCTCTCCACTCCAATTCAAGAAGGCGAGCCACCATTTCGTTATCTGAAGAGTTGCTTTGTACCCCCAACTTTTTGCCTTGATTCCATATATGTTCTGCTTCTTCTTTGGCTCCTAAAATTGTTTTAACCGAAGAATTTAACTGGGATATATCATTGTCATGAACTCCAAACTTTCTGCCAAGGATCCTTAGAGGCGCCTCTTTGGTAACACCAGAAGCACTGGACAAAAGGCATCGTTTCGGCCATTCTAATGGTAGGGCAGGATCTCCCACCGTATCAAAAATTTCTTTCGCAGTTGAGATGTATAAAAGAGTCTCTTTTCCATAGAATTTTGCACGGATATCTTTTCTTTTCCCAGTCACAGCAATCATCAGAGGCCAAGTTTATTCATTTTCTAGCTGAACTTCTTTACTTTTTTATTTTTCAAGAGATTCAGCTAGTAATTCATTTATGTCAATTCCTTCTATTCGGACTGCTACACTTTCCTGATGTTTTGTTTCGCAAGCTAAAACTCTGTCGATATTGCACTCTATTTTTGAGGCTAGTTCAAAAATTTGTCCGTTGCGTGAGAAGAATCTGCATTGGCCATAGGATTATCTGACTTTATTTGGGACGAGTTCAGAGGTGGGAAGTTTACATCTGCTGCATTAGACTTCGAGAATAGATGAAAAGAATTAGACACTGAAGATTTCCAGCGTCGAGCCATCGGACGTTCTTCGTATACATGTACAAAAAAACATTCCAAACCCGTTTCAATACGAACATGCTCATCAATATTTTTATGCTCACGTTTAGTCACATATACTCTCGCTTTCTCCATATTTGTACTCTTGGCCATTTTTTTGTCGAAACATATGAACTCGCCAAATTTTTCAGTTAATTCCTTGAAAAAAGCAGGGTACCAAAATTGAAGGGGCATACCTTTAATTTGTAGCCAAGACTTCCGACTATCCCCCTCCGTCTGAGACTTCCACATTCTAGCATTTAACAATCCCACAGAGTTTTGGAGAGCTGGATTACTTAACAATTTTCTTTGCCTATCTTCAGCATTGAAAGGTAACATAATTTTTCCTCCCTCCACTATAATCACTTTACCATCACTGAGCTCATTCTCAATCAATAAACTTTTAATCGTCGCAATATTTGTACCTGGTATGGATCTAAATATTAGACAGCGCTCCAGCCATTCTTTGTGCGACTGATCAGGATTCAATTTCAACACCTTATGTGGCAAGATTTTTGAGAAAACATCAGAATCCTTTATACCAAAGTTTTTGTCTACAGGAGGACCATGACTTGCCTTCCTCGTTGTCTCAGACTCTCTCGGCTTAACATATCTAATAAAGATTTTATTTGCACCTATCCATATTCCATTCATTTATTGCTCAAGTAGTATAGGATCAAGACCAAGAAAGAACAAATATAAATGCATATGGACGTTTAACCTCCGGCAGCTTCGGCATGTACACATCACTCAAATTGCCAAATCCTTTGAAGATGGATCGCAGGTCAGCTAGCATTGTACTCGGAGGAAAGTTTGTAGTGTAGAAAGATATACTTTCCTATCTAAGGCGTTGTACATATGCAGGCAAAGGGGAATTGCAACCATTGTTCGTCTGATTCAATTTACTTTTGTTTTTCCGGTTGTTGAATTCGACCCATGGACCAGCTTCATCACACACTTCCACATTGGCCTCATGAGGGACATTACCATTCTTAGCAGAAGCAACTTTCTTTTCCAGAAGGTGTTCTTTAGACACACGAGGCACCCATTGCTTTAGTTGAACAGCTCCTCTGCTATTTTTTCGATAAACAGAATCAGGGCATTCGATCGTCGCAGATGAGTCGCCGACCCTATCAGCATCATCTAGTGTCATGACTGTCACATTGTCGTTGAAGATGACAGTGTGATCTGGTAAGGGTGATCTGGGCATTCGAAATAGATAAGGGTGATCTGGTACACGGCTCATCTAGTGTCGTTGAAGATCACAAAGAATCTCAGCATTCAGCTCATCGCAGTCGTCCGCTCTTCGCCAATACCCAATGTCATGACTGTCACATTATCAACTCCCGTTTTAGGGATATTGGTACACAACTCGATTAGGTTTGGTGAGCTATCCCTGTAATGTAGATTGAGAAATAATCCAATCTGACAAGTCTCGCAGATCCAGACCAAAGAAGTTCGGTACAACTCTCAATGAGTTGATAGCCCATGTATTTAGTACACACTTATCAACCAAGTCTATAATTTCTCAAAATCAGTATCTTTCCCATGTACAAATAGAGACTTAGTACCACCCATCAAAAGATTGGAAAACCCCCCTCCATAAGATCGACTTGAGTTATTTTGCATTGCCATGCAGACAAATATCTTTCATTCAACACAACAATGGTCACGACAGAAAGCTTAATGGTCTCCAGATCATATTCTGAAAATTCCATTAGATGGACCGTGATTTGTGAATCTAATTTTGCCTGGTGTCACCCTCCTAACCTGTAACGTAGCAGAATAGAAGAGTAATACTTTCGTTCGGTTTAAGAATGGGGGTGTACTAATTACAATCAATGTTAACTCCATTTTTCTAACTGGACATGACTTATGGCCAGCTGATGATCATCTGCTCCCTCTTGTGTCTACTAATTTTTATCTCTCGTTTGGTCCTGTGTCCTGTCTAGAATCTGCCCACGCAAAACATATCACAAAGAATGTGTATCAAGGAAATGTCAGTAATTGTATGAAACAGATATATGATCCTGCTCATATTGCTAGCATCACTAAAGGCATCACTTCAGTAGATAACTCTGGCAGCAATAAAGGCCTAAGTTTTCTCATTAGTACTCCATCAATGTAAGGAGGAACTTTCTTTGTTTCTATCTAATAAAACCACCTTGTACCTGCCAACAAGGAGGTTCACTAGCAGCAAGAAAGCTACCTGTTCAAGGAAACGGATTAGTAGTATATGAAGAAGAAATAGCATAGAGGAGTTAATAAATTAAGCGGCAATGCAAGATTGTGGCTGAGATAACAAGTCTGCAATGGAGAAGGGGAAGTGGTCAGATCTCTTTGCTCGTATCCACCACCATACAGACTGCTGGACATATTGGACAATTTTTTCACCATCTACAGCTTTTGATTGAAACAGGACTTTGTTTCTGGCCTTCTAGATCTGCCAGGCCATTGCTAACCAGATAGACTTCCATGCACAAGCATTAGTTCCACTTGGTTTTGCTACAGAGAAGGCTGCTAAATATGGAATAGTGGAAGGGGTGAGGGGGCCATTCGAATCAGGCAGCAACAAATCAAAATTTTTTGACCAGATCTGCAAGGATGTAGGGCAACTGTAAAATACATGAGGTATAGATTCCTGCTCGGTGTCTGATCTACACAAAAGGCATTACAAATCACGGTCTTCCCAGACGATGTGCCTATGATGAACCACTGTTTTAACTGGGATAACATCTTGCAATAATTTCCAAGCAGATATAATGATTTTGCTATGATTAATTTTGTTCCATATACTCTACAGTGCCATTGATTCAACAAAGGTGTAGGGGCTCGAGATAGCATCAACAATTCCTTTATAGAATGCACTAATTGAATAGTTTCCTTCCTTTCCTCCTACAAATGAATATCTGTCCAGTTTGTCAGCCTCATAAGCAGTGTCGTGTAACTATTTTTCAAGTGATATTAGTTCTGCTATTTCATGATCTCGGAGAGGTCTTCTCCATTCCAAGTTTCAAGACAACCTACCATATGTGAAGTGACACATATTTGATAAATAAGCTTGTTGTTTAGTGGTTATCCTGAATAATCTTCCGAATGTTTCAGATAGAGGAATGTTCATTTTCCACTTGTCAGTATAGAACCTGATGAAGTTGCCATTTCCTAGCTGTAGTGAGACTTGCTGTTGAAAGGAGGGGGACGCAGTTATAGCTTGTATGTTCCTCTACCAAACAGAAGCATATTTCCAACCAGCAATTTGGCATTGTGCTCGCTGATATAATGATTTTCTCATTTCATGAAGAACTCCTATCTCTTGCAGTCCATTTCTACCACATTCTGATCTCAATACATCCTTAACCAAATAGGATTCATTGGATAAAATTCAAGCACACCATTTACAAATCATTGAGTCATTGAAAGCATGTATGTTACGAACTCCCTCTCCTCCTCTTTCAGTTGGAGTGATGACTTTCTGCCAGTTAACCCAACATACTTTCCTCTGATCAGAACTGCCCCCCACAAGAATGACCTCAGAAGGGGGTTGAATTTGTTAAGAATAGATTTTGGGGCTTTCATGTATCCAAAATAATGTACAGGAAATGCATTAAAGACATAATTTAGAAGGACCAGGTTCCCCCTATAGAGATATGTTTAAGATTCCAATGGGATAGAGCATTATTATATTTCTCGAAAATGGGGGACCAAGTACTAATTCTCTCTTGTGACTTGCACCCACTGAGAAGCCTAGATACTTCAGTGGGGAGGATCCAGTTTTGCAGCTCAAGTAGGCTGCCATTTCCTGCAGATTTCTTTCTCGGATGTTGACTCCAATCCGGCTACTCTTTTCATAATTAACTTTCAAACCAGAGCCTAGTTCAAAATTTTGAAGGATGGCTTTCAGCATTGTTGCAGAGTTCCAAGAAGCTTCACTAAAGATAAGGGTATCATCCGCAAACTGAATGTGTGTTAGGGAGATATCATCCTTACCTATAGCCACGCCCTTAAACATGGATAGATTGACTGGCCCTGTTGATCATGCTTGATAAGCCTTCTGCAACTATTAAGAACAATAGAGGAGAGATAGGGTCTCCCTGTCTCAGACCTCTATCAGGTAGAAACTCAGCTGATGGACTCCCATTGATGAGGATAGAAGTGGAGGCAGAGGACAAATAGGTTCTGATCCAGCTGATCCAAATGAGTGGGAACCCCATGAGTTCCATTACAGCATACAAATAGTCCCAGCACACGGTGTCAAAAGCTTTTTCAAAATCTACCTTAAAAATCAGAGCTCCCAAGTGCTTTTTTCGAAGATCATCTACAATTTCCTCTGTAATCAGAACACCATCCAGTAAAAGATTGACCAAGTGATCTCTTGCTGATTGCTTCTTTTGATCAAGAGAGGGTTCTTCTTTTTGAGGCTCTTTTCTCTTCTTTCTTTTGAAGTTTCGACCCTTTCCTCTTGCTTTTCACTCGACCAAATGTTTTTATTTTTTATTTTTTGAATAAAAATCAACAAGGAAAGAGTACAAGAAAGTAAATATTATTCTACCACAAATGTGATGACCCTACGGCTTTGTATGAGCTGTGAACCAACACTACTAAGGGTAGCCCAAATGTTTGCTCAAAGCTGAGCTCCGATACCAAATGATATTAACCTAATCAACTTGTGATTAGACCGAAGAATCAAAGATGATTTGAACCTTAGGATCTATGATCAAACACTTGCCGAGTCCTTAACCCTTCACCTATATGAGAGGTGAGAACTAAGTCTACGTGTGTTTCGAAAAGTAAATGCCACTAAAACCTGAAACGAGCTTTAGATAAGTTTAAAAAGAGTTTTTAAAAAGACTAACGAAATCTCCCAAATGTCTTACAAAATGCTAAATCCGAATTCAATTATCTATCTCAAGCTACTACATGCCCTTTTATAGGCCAAGGTTCAACCATGTGGGAGTAAAGAGCGTTGACCAAAGTTATGAGCTTGTGATGGTCCAAGATCTTCCAAGCCTTGACCAACCAATGAGGCTTACCTTCATCCTTGATACACGTACAACACTTGACCATCGCATGGAGTTCGACCATGACCAAGACCTTTCAAATTCAGGCGGTTTTGACCCCATTAAATGCACATTACACGGATTTGTATCCATCATGTCATGACAAGTTGTGGGCCATAGATTTTTTTAAGCCAAAATCAATAAAATATAAAAAGTATGTACAAGGAATGAATTGCAAGGCGACAAACCCCAAAAAACGAACAAAACAACAACAAACAAACAGGAAAGCGTATGCCAACTGACATCAGACATAAGATACATACGCCTGGACATGGTGGGTTTGCAATAGTGATCAACTGGCTCTCAGCTATGCAGGTTGCCATGTAAATGACGACAATGGTCTTTACCCTGTTAAAAACCCCAGCTTTGCCTGGCTAGCTTCTAGCATCAAGGTCATAAGATTGCCGACTAGCTCTGCGAGAGCCTAATGCAACATTGATCTATTGACCTTAGACTATGTAGGCCACCATAAATATGGTTACATGAGTCTTTACAATGGTAGTTAACAAAGCTCAACATGCACACCTTATAGTATCATAGCTGTTTGATTCATTGCTTCCTTCCCTGTTCACTTCATACATATCAAGCTCTTAATGACCAACTCGGATGTGCTTAGTTTTACAGAAATAGAATGCTCAGTAATGCCCAAATGTAGTCGTGTCTATCATCACATGCCAAATGCCAAATGCCAAACACAGTTGCTGCGTTCGACCCTTCTTCTCTAAGACCATCAATCTGAAACACCATTCTAATTCTCCCTAGACACACACCAGACCCATTTCTATAGTCCAGTTGTGGGCTGTAGGGTTGAGGGTATATTGTGGGCCTGAAGTCCCTTTAGAGATCGTGCATTAGATAGCAACACTTGGGCTGTGGGTAGCTCCCCTTTTGGGCCTTCAACTTCAAGAGTTTTAATGCGGTGAATTAGTCGGGCCTTTCATTTGTGACTTGGACAAGTAGCTTCTTCAATAATTTCATTGGCCCAAGCCTCGTGAATCAAGGCCACAAGACCTTCCTTGAAGCATTTGAGTCTTGCCCTGGTGATAGGTCCATCGGGTAGTCGCACGGCCTCCATTCCATCTTGTGTTGTGTCCTTAGCCATGTGCCTTGATGCTTGGATCTCATCATTCCCTCCCTCTTGAGAAGGATTTGTCCTCAAATCTATTCCTGCATCAAATGGAGATAAATCAGAGACATTGAAAGTTGAGCTGACATTGTACTCAGCGGGTAGTTCAAACTTGTAAGCGTTGTCATTGATGAGCTCAAGGACTTGAAAAGGACCATCCCCCTTGGGTGGAGCTTAGACTTACTCTTTTCAGGGAATCTCTCCTTTTGTAGGTGCAGCCACAACCACTCCCCGGTCTCAAACACCATTTCCCTTCGCCCCTTGTTGGCTTGATGCACGTATTGTGTTGTCCTTCGCTCAATATTCTTTCGGGCACTCTCATGAATGGCCCGTACAATGTTGGCCTTCTTTTTTCCATCTTTACTCACCTCGCTCATGAAGAGGTAAAGGCATAAGATCAAGTGGAGATAAAGGGTTAAAGCCGTACACAATTCCAAAAGGAGAAACCTGAGTAGCAGAATGAACACTTCTATAAGCAAATTCCACATGAGGCAAACAATCATCCCAAGTTCTTAAGTTCTTAGTGATGATGGCGCACAATAAGGTTGAAAATGTCCTATTAACTACCTCAGTTTGCCCATTTGTTTGGGGTGACACGTAGTTGAAAATAAATTTTTTGTTCCTAGTTTCCCCCCCAAGTATTCCAAAAGTAGCTTAGGAATTTTGCATCTCGATCTGAAACAATGGTCCTAGGCATGCCATGCAATCTAAAAATATCCTTGAAAAACAAATTTGCTACATGGGATGCATCATATGTTTTTTGATATGCAACAAAGTGTGCCATTTTTGAAAACCTATCTAGCACAACAAAGATGGAATCCTTTCCACCCTTAAATCGTGGAAAACCGAGTACGAAATCCATAGATAGATCCGTCCAAGATTCACTAAGAATAGGAAGTGGAGTATACAAACCGTGAGGTTTCAATTTGGACTTAGCTTGTCTTCATGTTATGCACTTGTCACACATTCGTTCCACATCTTTTTTTCATGCATGGCCAATAAAAATGTTCTTGCTAAACACTTAAGTTTTTGCCACGCCAAAATGGCCCATAAGTCACCCTCCCCCCCATGTGCTTCCCTAACAATCAATTCTCTCAATGAACACCTAGGCATACAAAGTTTGTTTTCCCTAAAAAGGTAGCCCTCATGCCTATACAAATTGTTAAATGCAGTATGTTCACAAGCAAGATAAGCACACTGGAAATCATGATCTTGGGAATACAACTCTTTGATATGCTTAAAACCTAACATCTCTGCATCAAGTATGGAAATAAGGATGTACCTCTGAGAAAGGGCATCGGCTACAACATTCTCCTTACCCTTTTCGTATTTGATGAAGTAGGGGAACATCTCTATAAACTCCATCCACTTGGCATGTCTCCTATTGAACTTGTGTTGCCCTTTCAAGTGCTTTAGGGACTCGTGGTCCGTTTGAATCACAAACTCTCTCAGCCAAAGATATTGTTTCCAATTCTCTAACAATCTCACCAATGCATAGAGCTCCTTATCATATGTAGGATAGTTGAGGTTGGTTCCACTCAATTTCTCGTTGAAGTACGCAATACGTCTCCCTTCCTGCATAAGAACACTACCAATCCCCACTCGTGAGGCATCACATTCAATCTCGAACATCTTACTAAAATCAGGAAGGGAAAGTAAAGGTGCATTACTTAATCTTTCCTTGAGGAGCTCAAATGCTTCCTATTGGGCCTTACCCCTCTCAAAGGTTTGATTTTTCCTGATGACCACCGTGAGGAATGAAGCAATGGTGCTAAAGTCCTTCACGAACCACCGATAGAAGCAATGGTGAGCTTCATCACTTAAAGAGTATATCAATGAGTAGAAGTGACAATCAAAGGCTTGCCAACTGACATGCTCTGAGTTGAACTTGGTTGTAGTCAGCTTGACCTTTGGCTGTGTTTCTTCACCAAAGGTCGCACCCTTTCACGATGGGTCGCACCATTTCATGAATGTTCGCACCCCTTCACCAAAGGACTCGTCTCTCCAACAAAGGACATGCCTTTTCAATTGGTTGTATCATTTCGAATGGATGCATCTCTTGGAAACAATGCATCCGTTCGCTTGCACCTTTTCGTTTTTAGATGCGTGCTCGAGCCTATAAATTGACCTTGCTGGACAAATTTTGTACTCAGATTTTGATTATTGAAATAACTTGTGAAGTGTGTTCTCCTTTTTTTTACAAAGGCTCTTAGACTTATCTTTTCTTCACTTGAAGTTTAGTGGTGTCTACTTACGGTCTTATCCTTGCTTCTTGGTTGAGACAAGTTCTCTTCTGCGTTCCATTTTGTGGCGACTATTTTACAAACGTTACCTTGGTTCCCATATCTTTATGGGTGATAGGTCAAATGTACAAACAAACTCTTTTTCGATCTTGGGAATGAACCGCCAATATTTGGTATTGGGTTTACTCACAATTACTGGCTAGGTTCATATCATTTTGTATCAGAGCTCAGATTGGGCGAGTTTGCACTTTCTTTGATGTTTTTGGTTGTTGGCTCTTTATAACTGTGAGGTCAAACTCTCGTTGAAATGTATCTTTATATTTCTTGTAATTTTCCTTTCCATGTTTTCGAAAAAAAAAGAGTAGTCAAGGACAAAAGCAAAGAGCAAGGTCGTGTCTATTCAAGGCCAACAAGAGACGTTCTTCTTAACAAAAAAAAAGTTCGAACAAAATGGCAAGAGATCTCTTCTTAGATAGTGAATTATCTTCAAAATTCTTTTTCATTTTTTCTTTGTGCGCTTGATTGAATTTCTCTCTCCTCAAGGACATCTCAATTTTTGATCAAGTTCTGAGTACGTGAAGATTTGTTGCTAGGCTTGACTAGTTGAGTCATTAAGAGTCGAGTAAAGGGAAAGAGACACTCAAGAGTAAAAAGGCACGAGTGGTGAGAACATTTGAGTAAAAAAAAGCCGATTTTGTATGAAACACCAGAGAAGAGACATTGTTGAGCGGATACCCGCGAGGAAGTGGTGAGGTTTTTCTTTACTTAACTTTTAATGTTTTACAGGCATAATGTCTAACAACACACCAAAGGGAAATACACTACGAGAAGATAAACCACAAGTGGATCAACAACTTCTCATTCAAGCCCTGATGGATCAAATGAGAAAGATGATGTATGAGGTTCTCAAAACTTTGCACGCCCAAATTGATCAAATGGAGATTATGGAGGCATAAGAGCAAATGCAAGAACAATAAGATCAAGGGCAAGAGGATGAGGTAGACACATGGTTTGTGGGAGGTGTTGATGCTTTTGTACCCCAAGGCCGAGGAGGTATTGGACTCTGAGATAGGGGCGAAAGAAGGAACCAATCGAGGAGAAATGGGGAGCGGCCTGTGCACGAGCGAGATCATGATCTTGGCAATGTCAATGTTAAGATCCCATCTTTCCAAGGGAAAACCGATCCTGAAGTCTACTAGGAATGGAAAACAAAGGTTGAAATGGTGTTAAGTTGCCATAACTACACTGAATGACAAAAGATTAGACTTGCTGCCATTGAATTCACGGATTATGCAATTGTTTCATGGGATCAATTGGTGACAAGTAGGAGGCAAAATGGAGAACGACTAGTGGGAACATGGGAGGAAATGAAGAAATATTGAGAAGGTGTTTTGTGCCAAATCACTATTATTGTAGCCTATTCCAAATCCTGCAATAGCTTGTGCAGGGAAGCAAGAGCGTTGAGGAGTATTATAAAGAAATGGAACTTGCAATAATCCGAGCAAACATTGTGGAGGATTGGGAGGTGACCATTGCTAGGTTTCTCCATGGATTGAATAGGGACATTGCGGACATAGTACAACTTCAACACTATGTTGAAAATAAAGACATGCTCTATCAACCTAACAGGGTTTCAAGAGAAAGAGAGCAAGGCGAGAACCACTCACGATTACTTATGGTTTGTGGAAGACAAGTAACTCCAAGGTGGACAAACCCAAAACTGAGGCTCTGAAGGAAGTCAATGCCAAGACAGTCGCACCAATAGATACCAATACCCCCTATACTTCCAAATCTCGTGACATAAAATGTTTCAAGTATCATGGACTAGGGTATATTGCTAGTCAATGCCCAAACAAGAGGACGATGGTACTTAACACACATGGTGAGTATGAGTTCGAGGATGAGGAGGCTGTTGGATCGAACAAAGAAGATGAGAATGATGTTGAGCAAGATGCATTCATTGGAGAATTGTTCGTTTCACGCCGAGTCCTTAACCTTCAAGTTAAGGAAGATGAAAGCAATCGACGGGAAACGCCTACCACATACGGTGTTATGTCCAAGATAAGGTATTTTGTGTCGTTATTGATGGTGGTAGTTGAACCAATGTGGCCAACATGCACGTGATAGAAAAATTGGCTATGGTGACTAACAGGAAACCGAGGCGTTACAAACTTCAATGGCCATCGATTGTGGAGAAGTGAAGGTCACCAAACAAGTTGAAGTGCCCCTATCCATTGGTAAGTATGTGGACAAGATCAGGTGAGATGTTGTACTAATGGATGCATGTCACATTCTACTTAAGAGGCCATGGAAATTTGACGTCCGAGTCACGGTTACACAAATAGGTACACCTTTAATGTTTAAGTCAAGCGTATCACTCTTGTACCCCTATCCCAAAACAAGTATTGGAAGATCAAATAAAGTTAAAAATGGGGAACAAGAGGCCGAGAGAGAAAAGAATGAGAAAGAAATGAGAGACTATGAAAAAAGAGAGGCAAAAGAAAATAGCTCTTTCATGAAAAGGGGTAGGAATTAATTCATTATTTTCTACTACTTGGGTGCTACTTATTGCAAATAAGTTGTCACTATCTGAATTTGCCCCTAGATTTAAGACATTGTTGCAAGTGGAGTTAACTTCTTTATCCTTTAGAATATGTGTGAACTTGGGTTGCAAAGAGAAGAAAGGTCTCTTTCATGAAAAGGGCCAACTGATCGTCAAAAGTAGCACGTCACATTTTGATCGTCAAGAAAACATTGGTTTTAAGAGGAAAGCGTTTAAAATAGGAGATAGAATGTGTTTCTTTGAAATTATGTTAAAAGGTGTTCAAGTGACCTACTTTGGAGAGATACATATTCCAAGCTGGTCTTACAAGGTAAGTATAGCGATCACAGGAGTTTTAGTAATACTGATGAACTTTCGTTTGGTGTAGGACCGGATTTGAGGACAAATCCTTTTCAAGAGAGGGAGCATGAAATGAACCTACGTACGAGCTACGAGATGATCAAATCCCTGAACGTGGTCAATGAAGATGTTTAAGGTGTTCGAGGCCCAAGACGCATTTGGAGGGTAGCATGGTGAATCCAAAATAGTCCTAATCCCAAAAAGAGTCTTAACCCCGGAGGGAGTCCTAGTTTAACAAATAGTTCTTACTCGACAAGGAATCCTAATCCAACAAGGAGTCTTATTCCAACAAGGTGTCATAATCCAACAATGAGTCCTAGATGAACAAGGAGTCTTAGACGAATAAGGAGTTAAAGCATGATATATGGCCCGAACACAAGGATAAGAGCTATGAAGTTCTAGGAGGCCTTACATTGAATGATCAAGAAGACGTAGGCTAAAGAAATGTCATTTGGAACATTTGGACCTCACGGCCCAATTGTAGAAGTTCGGCCCATGATGATAATCCGAGTTGAAGCCCATGACCATGAAGGCTTTAAAGTGGGAAAAATGAAGTCCAAGGCATGAAGGAATCTTGGATTAAGAAAAGGAATTATTAGATAAGGAAGTTTCGTTCAAGAGATTATCCAAAGATCTCTTTTCCTAATCCAAGTTCATAAGATTAGGTTATTACTTTATTGGCCCTTATCTAAACTAGGTTCTTTTCTATCTAGTAGGGTATGTTTTTAAGGGTTTTTAGGATACTAAAAATGTTCCTCCTCTCCTATGAAAAGAGGTCAAACACCCCATTGTAAAGACAACAAGTTTTATGCATTTATTTGTGAGATAATATTCTCTTTTTATTTTAAATTATTCTTTCGACTTACGTTTACTTTTCAAATTAAATGGTGTCGAGTTTTCATAGAACTTATTCTTAATTCTTGGTTGATACAAATACTCTTGCAGATTGATCCTAATCGGGTATTACAACCTGTATTGAATATAGTCATACAGGGCAAACCTATGTCCCTCCCTGTGAAAGAGATTGGTACTCTAAAATATGAAATGAACACATGGCTCTACAACAGAAGTTCACATAACTCAGAAGATAACTCAAGTGATGGTAGCAACGTCAAGTTTGATACCTCGGAGACTGATTCAGCTAATCTTTCTGTCTCAGCTAGCAGTGAATATATCCTCGGAGAAGGCTCTAAACTTTAAGGATCATGCTTTACAGATTAATGATATTGAAAATCCTCAGACTGCAAATCCATCAGCTGATCTGATTGTAAACAAACCTTGGATCCCTACACATTTAAACTGGTGGCCAACAGCGTCAAAGGGAGAAGAGAACCTATAAGTGCCACAGGAGAAGACTGTTATGAAAATCAGTATGGATATCCCTACTTCAGAACTAGTATTACCAACATCAGAACTATCTCTACAACAAGTCGATCTCCATACCCCAAACTCAAGCGATATCTTAACAAAGCTACCCTCTATCTTAAGAGAAGAGCAAAGCATTAATGGGAGAGAGTATTCAGAAGTCATCAACTCATATCTCACTGTGCTGGAAGATGAACTCTCATCCGGTAACATCACATCCAGAAGGGATGCATCCAACATCTACTACTGAACTCAATCTAGTTGCAGACTTTCCACCACTTGCAGCACCTTCGAAAAAAGCCCAGCCTAAGAAAAAGACAGCTACTAAAACCCAAGGTGCTGGCCCTAGAACAATTAGTCAGAGCAAAATGGATGCAGACACCACCCAAGAACAGGCAGTGCTAAATGATTAGGTCAAAAACCTACAGGAACACTCTCCTGTCCAACATGGTGTATCTACGGTAAGCGCTGTGTCAGACACCCAACAAAGGTTGGAAGCAGAAAATATTATGGAAATAGATGGTGATCCTGGTATATCTTATGGTCTGCAACCATAAGAGACACTACAAAAACTGATACAAATAAATGTATTAAACAGAAGGACACAAACTGCTGCAACCCCTGGTAACAGCAAGAAAGGAGATGGAAAAATCTTTTTATGAAGATTATAACTTATAATGTACGAGGCTTATGCAACCCTTGAAGGAAGAAGAGATTAAAGAATATGATAGAAGAGGAAAAATCGGACTTCATCAGCATACAAGAGACAAAAATGGAGGTAATAGAAGCCAAAGTATGTGCTTAGAATGCTCTCCGTACACATCGCGAAAACCTTACTGTACACCGTCATCTCCGGTAGCTCGTCCTTCACGAGCTTCTACACTCTGGTCTAGGCGCTCCACCCAATTTTCCCCCCCGGGTGGCCTCACGCTCCCGGGGAGCTTTTCCCCCTTTCTCCTCCCCTTTCTTCTCCCTCTCTCTTCTGCGTTTTATCCTATTTCCACTCTGTCCAGTAATGTTTGTCTGGACCTGAATAGAGCGGCTCTGAGTGGCTTTTAGAACCAAAATGACATGGGTAATACCAGCTCAGCAACAGCGTAAGATGAGAAAGGCTACTGTACGGTTTGCTCAGCAACACTATCAGTATCATCAGCAACGAAGAAATCTCGTCCCAGTTCATGAGTATGGTAGATCTTATGCTCAGACAGTGAAACAACCAACTATTCATCAGCAGGATGGTTCCCATAAGCTAAAATTCTTCATTACAAACTTCCCCAGGAATTGTCCTTATGAACATTTACTTCGACAGCTTCAGACTCTAGGAAAGGTTCGAGCACTAAGAGTGGCAGGTAAACTAGGAAACCATGGGATGCCATTTGGGTTTGTGGAGTACACTGAGATTTATGACACTGCGGTTCTCGAGAGTAATCTTAATGGCTTATACATTGGTAAGTACAGGCTGCAAGCAAATGTAGCAAAGTATAACCAGAACACAAACCAGTCGGTTTCACATTCAAAGCTGGAGAAAATTAATGTGGTGTTCAACAATCTCCAGGAGGGACAATCCTCTGTTGACCTCCCCCCTGTTGTGCCTAAGGATATAGGAGGGTCACAACAACGACCACTTCAAAATAATTGGACTTCTAAACCAGTTCCTAAAACTTTTCAGCAGTACGTTCGTAAAATATCTAGTTCAAAGCAGAACCTGGAATGGTTGCGGCTAGCTCAAGTTGGTAAACTTAAGGATAGGAATAACTTCCGAGCATTTCAACTTGCTTTGAAGAGAATTGGACTTACTGGACTTACTGTTAGTTATATAGGGTTGGGAAAGGTACTTCTTTGGAGTGAAAATGCAAATGATATAGTTCATTTATGCAAAATTGAATCCACCTGGATGTTGCATTGGCTGGAGTCCCAGTTAATGCCATGGGATAAATCTCTGCATAATGTATCAGGCACCAGACTGGCTTGGATCAGAATATCAGGAATACCAATTGCTGGGTGGGAAGAAAAGGTACTCTGGGAAATTGGTGGAATACTGGGATCTATGATCTGTATAGATCCTGCTGCTACAACACGTGCCTATATGGATGCTGCTCTGCTTCTGATCGAAATAAAAACTTCGGTAACTCTACCTCCTTATATTAAAACTATTATCGATGATCATCTCTATACTTTATATGTTCAGGAAGTGCAGGATATACAAGCCATACATCGTATATGGGATTCTGATGTATCATCTACAACTGGATCATCTACTGATAATACAGATGAAGAGGATATTACTTCAGAGCAAGATAATCTAGAGGAGGAAAACATGTCTATAATATTACATCAATTCAAGGAAGACCAAGAACCTCTTGTTACCGTGGGAGAGCCAAGTCCACTAAAGATAGAGAAAGATGGAGAGAAACTTCAGAGGCCTCTGATAGAATTTACTCCACCGGAAATGAGTATTATTCTTCTGGAAGCGAACCCGGGGATACTATTAGAAGATCAAGTAGCTCCGAAGGAGGCTTCAATAGAAAAGAGTCTAGTTAGCTTTGCTCCAGAGAAACAGCCTCTGGATTCACTGGAAAGATTCCCCCAATTGGAGCAGAACACAATAAAATCCAAAGGACAACGATCAACTCAGAAGGATAGTCTAAACACACAGGGTCCACAAACAAGGAGTCAATCTAGAAAGGCAAAAGATGCTCAAGCAAAATACCAAGCTGAATATACAACTCTGAATGTCTGGCTAGATCAACAAACTCCCAGAACCGGTAGGATGATACAATCAGTTGAAGAAAACTACACTGATCAGATAGATTTAGAGGTGAATCAGATTATGGGGCTTGGAGATGCTATAGGTATTGACTATGGAGAAAATCCTTCTATGGTTCGTGAGAAACTAAAAAGCAGTAATGTCAAGGGAAGATTATTACCAGATAGCAAGAAGCTGAATGGGAATCAAAAAGACAGGCACCCCGTGATTAATGAAGATAATTACCTATAATATAAGAGGACTCGGGGGATATGGTAGGAAGACAAGGTTAAGAAGTTTCATTCAAAAGCAACAAATGGACTTCTTGAGCATTCAAGAAACAAAATTAGAGCAGGTTGATTACTTATTCTGTCAGAAGTTATGGTATAATGATGATTTTGACTGGGTTTATAGTGGATCTTATGGACAATCAGGAGGACTTTTGTGCATTTGGAATAGTCGAATGTTTCAGAGGACAGGGATGAGTCTAGGAAGGGGTTTTCTTGTGGTGACAGGTTATTGGGGAAACGATGAAATATTGAGCCATATGGTCAATGTTTATGGGCCTTCAGATTTATTGCAGAAAAAACAGCAATGGCAGGAAGTGTGTGAGATGATGATTGGAAAAGAACAGGAGAAGTGGTGTCTCATGGGAGACTTTAATGCAGTCTTGAAGCAAAGTGAACGAAGAGGCAGAGCAGGGGTAGACTATTCAGCAGAGATAGCAGCTTTTAATCGTTTTGTTAATAAAGCTAATCTGTATGATTTGCAAATGAGCAGAAGGAGGTATACTTGGTATTTGAATTCACAGACAAGCATGAGTAGACTAGACAGGTTTTTATTAAATGAGGCATGGATGATTTCTATGCAAAACTGGATACAGATAGGATTGGACAAAGAGGATTCAGATCATTGTCCAGTTTCCCTATCCTCAAATACTCAAAACTGGGGGCCAAAACCATTCAGAGTGTGGGATAAATGGCTAGAAGATGATGATTATGTGCAATTGGTGGAGGAAACTTGGTCAGCACCTCGACTAGAACAGTATGCTAGTCAGCGGATTAAATCAAAAATTAAGGTGGTGCGAAATGCAATCAAGCAGTGGAGTACTAACACTATAGGAGATCTTGAAAGAGAAAGAAAATTACTGTTGGATAGCATAAATATGAAAGAAATACAGGCTGAGAATGTAGAAAATCCAGACATTGCTGAGATAATAAAGCTGAAAGAAGAATTAATGCACATCACAAAAAAAGTTGATAGCAGACACTACCAAAGATCTAGACTGCAATGGCTAAAGCAGGGAGATGCCAATTCAGCTTATTTTCACAAGGTGATCAAAAAATCTAGACAGCAGAACTCTATTTCAGGAATATGGGAGGGAGAGACATGGGTTGAAGATGTGGAAGGCATCAGAGCTACTTTCAGGAATCACTTTATGCTTAGGTACACAGAAGACTTTAAAGGTCGACCTAGACTCCCAAGGGACATCTTTAAACAGATCAGCAGAGAATCAAGTCTAGCCTTAATTCAACCCTTTACAGAAAATGAAATCATAGAAGCTATTACATCTTGTGCGAGTGGTAAGAGTCCGGGTCCAGATGGGTTGAACTTCAAGTTCATTAAACATTTTCTCTACCTCCTAAAAGAGGATATCCTGGCTCTGCTTCATGAGTTTTACAGAACAAGTAAACTGGCAACTGGTAGTAATGCAGCGCATATTTTTCTGATGGCCAAGAAGTCAAGTCCAGTGAAAGTGGAGGAGTATAGGCCCATCACTCTGATAGGTTCGATGCCTAAAATCATCTCTAAGACACTGAATAATAGACTGATATCTGTAATAGCAGAGGTGATATCTATGAATCAGATGGGATTCATGAAAGGAAGGCAGCTGACAGATGGTGTTCTTATTGCTAATGAAGTTGTTGATGATCTGAGAAAAACAAAAAAACAGGGCCTTATTCTCAAGGTTGATTTTGAGAAGGCCTTTGATATGGTCAGTTGGGACTATCTGAGACTTACCATGGAGCATATGCTGTTTCCCCCTGCCTGGATTGATTGGATAATGGAGTTACTATCTTCTGGGTCAACATCAGTGCTATTAAATGGTAGTCCTACAATGGAATTCACACCTTCTCGAGGATTGAGACAGGGAGACCCCTTGTCTCCTCTTCTGTTTCTTATAGCAGGTCAGGGGCTGTCAGCCATGATTGAGAAACTGCATAGTATAAATCAGCTTAAGCCTCTGTACATTGGTTTGGGTAGAGCTGCTTTGTCACACTTGCAGTTTGCGGATGACACTCTTCTCTTTGGAGAATCAAACTGGAATACAGTGACATCTTTTAAAGGTCTATTGCAGAATTTTGAACTTGTTTCGGGATTAAGAGTTAACTTCCACAAAAGTAGTCTTATTGGGGTTAATATGAGGCAAGATGTAGTCCAAGATATGGCAGCCTATCTGTGTTGTAGAGAAGGACAAATTCCGTTTAGCTACCTTGGTTTACCTGTGGGAAGCAATCACACTAGAAAGAGATCATGGAAACCAGTTCTGGACAAAGTGGGAAAGAGGATGCAGTCCTGGGAAAATAAGATGCTATCAGTTGGGGGAAAACTGGTGTTGATAAATTCAGTTCTTAACTCTCTGCCTATTCATCATCTTTCTTTCTTCCAAGCTCCTAATCAGGTAGTTAAATGTCTTACACAAAATCAGAGAGATTTCTTTTGGGGATCCAAAGTCCAGAAACGGAAAATGTGTTGGGTGGCTTGGAAAAAACTAGCTCAGCCAAAAAAGATGGGAGGATTAGGCATTAAAGATATCACTATGTTTAACAAGGCCCTGCTGGGTAAATGGGGAGCACATTTGCTGACAGGACAATCATCTCTAGCCATGACTATTCTGCGTGCTAAGTATGGCCAGAATGGTGATATTCGGATTGGACATCTAAGGGAATTGACAGACCATCATTCTGCTATCTCTGTCAGAGGGAGAAGAAGAGGACCCAAGTATGCTTCTAGGTGGTGGAATGAATTACAAACTATTTTATCCGAGCCATGGTTCACATCTCAAGTAAAATTATCTCTTGGTTCAGGACGGAGTATACAGTTCTGGCATGACTCATGGGTAAATCAAGCTAAACTAGCTGATCTTTTTCCACAACTATATAGGCTCAGTTTGGATAAAAATGTGACAGTGGCAAATTCTGGTAAATGGGAAGGAGGTACTTGGCAATGGCAAATAAAGTGGAGAAGAAGGTTGAGAGATCATGAGACGTCTTGGCTTAACTCTCTGCTGGCAGAGATACATGTAATGGACCCTACTCCGGATGCAAGGGATCACTATTACTTTCTGGGATCTCCAACTGGTAAATACAAGGTTAGTTCAGCTTATGAGCTATTAATATCTCTGCGAACCAACATTTTCCAGCCAGATAAGATTTCTCGGTTATTTAATCTTTGGAACAGATACTCCCCTATCAAACAGATTATTTTAGCGTGGAAAATGTTAAATGAAAGTCTACCTCTTAAAGCAATACTTAAAGATAGAAGAATAATTCCTTTGGATCAAGAGGATTCATGTCCTGTTTGTCATTTAGATTCTGAAACAGTCGATCACTTGTTCTATAGCTGCACACACACTGTTAACTCTTGGCAGGAACTTATGAGATGGTTGAAGAAAGATGCCACCCTTCACACTGGATCTGATGCGGACAGAGTACCAACCTTGGAAATATTCTGTGACTGGAAACCTTCAGGAGTAAATCTGGAAGCGTGGAAATCCATCTGGATTTCCTTTATCTGGCAGGTATGGAAAGATAGGAATGAGGCCCACTTTGTAAGCATAGAGCCCTCCATACACAGGAAGATGCGGCAGATTCAAACAAATACTTGGTTGGGATTAAAAGCTAAGTTAAATTTTATCACATTTCCATACACATCCACAGATTGGCTTATGCAAGTTTCAAAATGTCTGCAATTTTAATATTACTGCATTGAGATGCTGACAATGACTAACTGTTTTATATGATAGATAAGTCTGAGATTATATTGCAGATTTATACACCCTGTGGAATGCAGAGCATATTGAAGCACCTAGATCTCAAATGTGGACAGCAACATCTGTGAAATACAAAGAAAGATAAGACACGATGCAGATTGAATGGTCAATCACTGTCAGATATGAAAAGAGATAACTGGAACAAGGAGCAGAACACATCTAAACTCTCATATGACATTCTCCTT
>JAOWBN010202475.1:0-14630 GCA_028565015.1 Pinguicula moranensis | reverse complement strand
ATCCACAGAATCTCTAGTACAATTCAAAGTACCCATTTTCTATGATAATTCTTTCAAACCTTCCAAGAAAATGAGGCACATTTGTTTGGACGGTGCAGCTAAACAAGCCAATTTCGTTGACTCTTGGCACATGTGGTTAAGTCTCAATGCATCACCATGTTTGTCGTCGCAATCCCGCAATGGTTCTGTTAAATCTATTCCCAGAAATTTATCGGCCTATTTCCTCCATCTTGTAAGAATGAAGTATTCGGGTATCATATCCACATCTTGACGAACCAGTACCTTAAAAATATGTCTACAGATCAGGCCAGTGAACTAAAAATGTTTGCACTCGCATGTGCCAGCAAGAGTTTCCATGTTCAACTTTACTACAAATTGATAATGGTAACCATCGGCTTTATTCAGGACTTTGAATGAGCGATAATTAGTGCTATGATCCAATTCTTCCACTTTATACATGTATATTGTCCCCCATTCATCCTTAAATTTCTTAAAAATTATTCTCGTATATATCTCAGCCGCATGACTCAATAGAAACTCATCCTGCTTAACAAGACGACTCTTGTGTTCAGATTCAAAATCCTCACTCTTTCCCCTTCCACTATCCTTTTCAATGTCTGCTCATATTTCAGGACAAACTCCTTAAGAGTTGTCGTTGATGTGACGAAGTCATTAAAGAGTGAGTTTATTCCCTCACTACGACCAGTAGTATTCATCCCGGAAAAAAAATGTTTCGGTTGTATACTGGCACCCATGAAGAACGAATTTCGTAGAGATGTAGGAGCCAATCATTTCCTTCTAAATTATACTCTGTCATCATATTCTTCCATTGTTCTTCGAAAACATTCTCTGTGTATGTATGATGAAGACATGTTTTCATTGCCTTTTTGAAAGTGGATTTTTTGTAATATACATGCGATAATGTTTTTCACAAATTTCTTCTTGATATGCCAAAGGTACAAACGATGGCGACTGTTGGGGAAATTTTTTGCAATTGCTCCCTTTATTGCCAAGTCCTGATCAGTAATAATTGAAATCGAAGGATTTCCTCCCATAGCTTCCAACCACGCTTCGAATAACTACAAAAAACTTTCCTCTGTCTCATCCTGTAAAAGTGCACATCCAAATTGTAAAGATTGAGAATGATGATTTACCCCAGTAAATGGAGTAAAATGCATGTCGTATTTATTTGTGCAATACGTCGTATCAAATGCAATGACGTCCCCAAAATATTGATACGAGAGTCGTGATCTATGATCCACCCAAAAGAAGGTGGTGGCTCTACCATTATCATCACATTGCATTGAATAATAAAACTGTGGATTCTCAGCTTGCTTTTTCCTCAAATAATTTAAAACAGCCTGTGCATCCCCCAGCTCTAGCTCCCCGTGTCTCACATCCCTCGAGTGGTTATAACAATCTCGTTTACCTAAACCTAAATTTGCGCCACCAAATACAGATGGGAGTTTCGTAACTCGCAAATTTACTCTACGAAATGCTTCGGTTAAATCCTTAACCACTATTGGCATATGTTTGTTCGACTTTATCTTCATTCGCTTGCATGGGGTAACTGGTTTGTGGTTATGATCATCATTGAAGAAAGTTACCTTCCACTTCAAACTATATCTGCCTAATGTGATCCGAAAACTTGCGGGACACCCAATTCTGGGTGTCGACCCAGTTCTTTTTTCCTTGTTTCTCACACCTTGGTTCTCAGTACTTGGCGCTCCTTCATAAATTCCCATGCCTATTTTGGTAGGGACTTTTGGTTCATGCTTTCCTTCATGCACGCACACATATAATCTGCTAGTGACCTCATTAGAGCGTTGTTTTGTCTTAGATTATGACTGTATGCGTGTCCAAAATCCTTGTTGTCTACCGTACTCTTCATAATAGTCATCTACTTCTTTCAAAGTATCAACACATCCCCTCATATGATTTTTCTAAAGTTTTCGATGGGCCCAATTCAGCAGAGTTCAATTCAACACCTTGACTAATTTGCAATGGATCATCCTCTGCCAAATTAAATGCAGCTGCAAACATGAAACACTCAGCCACAAAAATTTTAAAATAGAAGCAAGGCAACATTCTTACCGTAGTAATGCAGATGCAGGAGAAAAGGAGACTGCTCGTGGAGAAGCTGCTGGTGTTGATAATTGTCATGCGGCGGATGATTCATGTTAGTAGACGAAGCCGTGCTTTGATTATGTCAACGAAACCTTGAGCTGAAACAAACAACACAATATGTTGCCATTCAAAACCACAGAACATTAGTCCACCTAACTTAACTAACAACTGCAAGAGCTTTAAGATCTATGCAAACAATACACGAGATACACACCCTGCCAATTTATTCAAGGATGGAATAAAGTTCAAGATCAATAAAACAATTATTGGGTAAGATAAAATAAATAATAAAAAAACAATTAGAAGAGTACAAATTGAAGAATAAAGAGAGTTTCTTCACTGAGAATGAAAGAACATAAAATCTATCAATATAATTCATGACATAATTTCTTAAGAATGAGGCTAGGGATGAATCCTAAGAGATATTTCAACGGGAACAAAAGGTGTAAAAGTAAGAAAGGCCAGGTACCACCTAATACAATTAGATAAGGTATAGTGATACAAAATGAATGAGCTTATTCCGCTAAAGTGTGAATTAGTAAGAGCATAGGAAATTGAAGCAGTCTTCACCATAACCATGCACATTATGGTTGATTAAGAAACTATACAGTGACAAAAGCTAGATTTGTCTCAGAAACGTTTAAATACATTAACCAAACCTGCACCGCAGAACACATCTTTAATCAATCTACAAAGAAAATCAAACCAAACATACCCAGTATATCCCGCCTTTAGGCAGGGTCTGAGGAGGGTAGATGTACACAGTCATACCCTGACCTCTAGCAAGAGATCAGGAGACTGTTTCCGTGGAGACCCTCGGCTCTTCACGCACACACACCCAAAAAAAAAAAATAATAAATAAATAAATAAATAAAAATAATAATAAAAAGAGAGAGAGGGATCGGTGATCGCCCACCTCCAAAAAGCTGTCTTATTCCTCCACAGACTGGATTGTAAATCCTACTGCATGCATTCACTTCTAGCACTCACTACTCACTCAATGCATTTTAGACTACTGCAAGTGTATAATGCGCATGCTTTCACTTGATGTTGAAGTGTTGCTATTTAAATTAAGTGCACACATACTATCATATGCACACTGGATCTAATGATGGAATGCTTGTGATGCTATCTCTTTTGCCAGCTTCTTTCCTTTGTTCTTCAACTCAACAGAGATTCACGGTGATAGCAAATGGAGATCAAGATCCAGCACTTCATAATAGGGCGGTAAGTTCCTGCCTACATCCAAAGCAAGTGGGACAATCAAGGCTGAAACTCAAGGTAAGACCTTCTTTTTTAGTGGTGCAGCCTAATTGTCTCCTTGTCTTCAAAACGGTACAGGATGTGGATATTACAAGAAGACAACAAACCCTCCTCCCTGGGTAGCCTCACGCTCTCGGGGAACGTCCCTCCGTCCCAAATGTTTGGTAATTTTGGCTTTCAGGAATCTGCTACTCCAACTGCCAAAGCCATATAGCTTATCTAGCTGGAAATCTGGGCAAGATGTTTTGCCCAAATCTGATGATGCATCTTACCGGGGACTGTTTTTGATCATCAAATAGAAGCATACCAGCCTTTGACTTGCTACCAGTTGATGACTAGTAGCAGATGGTGTGGAAACCTTAAAAGAATCCAAGGCCACAAAGAAGGCTCACAAAACTGAGAAGAGCTCCCTCAGTGTTAATACCATGACTGCACCTTAAACCGAGTGGATGCAGCGCTGACAATGGGATCCTCTGTTTCAAGATCAAACAAGCATAAGATTGAGTTGGCAAACATAACAAACAGGAGTTGGCAAACACAAGAAATAAACAGGTTGTAATGTATGCTTTGTGAGAGGTTCTATGAGACTGTAGTGAGAGGGGCCAGTACCGAAAAATTAATCCAATGATGATGGATAGTCACTCCTTAATGGCTAGCCTCACTTAAAGAAGAAGTTATGGTTCATCAGTGTGAACTATGCAATCTAGCTTCAAACTCAACAAGAAGCTACATAAGCAAGACTTGGTACTTGAAGAAAAGCTTGTTCAGCCATATTCATATAAAATGCTCACTTCGAAAATCTGGTCCCAAGGGATGCTGCCTTGAAGAACCACACTGCTCAAAGGCTACAGGATCATTCACTGTGGCTTAAGTTTACTCTATTAGTTTTGTGGCTATGTTGAGAATGTATGATTGTTTTGCTTGTGAACTGTACTGCCTTGCCTGCCAGGTCTTACTCTTTATAAATTACAGGGATAGCTCACCAAACAGGTAGAAGCTATGTACCGATATTCCTGAAAAAGGGTATCGAAAAGTGATAGTCATGATAATCTGTTTGGTGCAGATCGGATATTGGCAATGAACTGTATGCCGAGATGCGGGTGCATTCATGACGCTAGGGGAGCCCTGTATTCGATCACCTTTAGCTATAATAGAGGGTATGATGGAAGGGCAGGCTATAGAGTTCATAAGCAAGATTTCAATCAGTACACCCTAACATATCCACAAATCTTAGAAGGCAGGCCATCGACTGCATCTTGTAATTTTGCTGTTGTCTTACTCTGTAAATACTTTGTAAATATTTTTATATATAAAATTTGGCTTATCAAAAAAAAAAAAAGTTGTATCTTTTGTTTATTTTTTCTACATGTCCTTATTGCCAAGTGTCTGAACAGCTCAGTTGGAAGTGTTGCCTTACAAAGGGATGAAGGATGATGCATTGTTCAAGAATGAACAGAGGACGGTTTTATGTGCAATATAATAAATTGCAAAAGTTAGGATACAATTTGGAAAATCAAACGTGTATCGGAGAGAAGCAAATGAAAGGGTTTCATAAAAAAATTCACAAAATCGATAATGAAGTTTCTGAGCCTTAATTTTTGAAAAGCTTGAATTTGTTGAACAAGAAAATAAAGAAAAGGTTTGCCAAAGAAGAAGAATAAATAATGCTACGTGGCTTTTGCAGGGCAATCCAAAATTTGAGGATTGATTTTAACTTTCACTTCATGCAATATATAGATGGGTTGGGTCATTTATTGGGTTAGAACAAATGTAATGTATTAGGAATTGTATTTCTCTAAAAAAATTATTTTATTTCCACCACTAAATTTTTTTTGTTGTGTATCAAAAATTTATTTTTTAGCCCTCCCTAAAAAACATTCTAGATCGCTCACAGGTAAAAGGCATTCTATATTACTTTGTAAAACGCCACGTGTTGGCCAGGATTTGTGGAGGTTGCTTCCATGTTTTTATTAGTCAATATGAGAACTAGAACCCATGATCTAGTGAGCATCGTACCTTTACAATCACTAGGTCATGAAGCACTAGTGTGGTGGTTGCTTCCTTTGATAACCAAATCAAACCAAACATACCCAATAAATTTCGCACTTAAACGGGATCTAAGGAGGGTGAGATGTACGCAGTCGTATCCCTACCTCAAAAGAGATAAGAAAATTATTTCTGTAGAAACCCCCACTTCGTAGATAAAGGCGACCCCCCAAAAATAAAATAAAATAAAATAAAAATTATAAATAAAAATAAATAAATAAAAAGTTAAAAATAAAATAAACATACAAGACCGATAAATCAACAAATGAAATAAATAAATACAAATTATAATATATATACTTAACTAGGTAACTATAAATAGACATAACCGACGACAATAATTACATAAATAAATACATATCTAAATAGAGTAATAAATAACTAAATATAGCCTAACCCTCTAATCTATCATACCTATCTCTGTCCATCCAAATTCCGAAACACATTATGCATATACTATTATATCCCTTCATATATCTCTAATCGTAATATGACGTCTTCAACTCGTCCTATCAGAGGTCATATCCTCAGAGAGCTCTAATCCCGCTAAATCTAAACGAATATGCTCCTCCCACGTCTTCCTATGTCTCCATTTCCCCTGTCTTCCTTCAACTTGGATCCCTTCAACTCTTCTGACGGGCTCGTTGACACGTCTTCTGCGTACATGTCCAAACCATCTTAGTCTCCCCTCTCTCATCTTGGCATTGATAGATGCGATACCTAGTGCATTCCTAAAGATCCCATTCAGGATTTTACTTAGTAACGTACACGCACACATCCACCTTAACATTCTCATCTCCGTCACCTCAAACTTCTGCGTATGTGAAAGTCTCATAGCCCAACACTTTGATCCGTATAGCATAGCCGGTTTTATAACCGTCCTATAAAAAATTTTCTTCAACTTTAGTGGGAATTTCTTATCACATAACACTCCACTAGCCGATCTCCATTTCATCATTCGACCTTGATGCGATGGATAACATCGCCTTCAACACCCACATCCTTTTAATGACAGATCCTAGATATTTGAAACTATCCTTTTGTGGGAGTACTTGGTCCATAATCCTAACTTATGTTCCACCCTCTTCCATCTCATTCGCAAAATTGCATGCCATATATTCAGTCTTCGAATGCTCCAACTTAGCGTTAACCTCCTCCTTCATCTCTACCACTAAGACAATATCATCTGCGAATAACATACACCATGATACTTCATCTTGTATGTCCCGAGAAAGTACATCCATAATCACCACGAAAAGAACAGGACTCAGTGTTGAACCTTGATGATCATTTTTATTTAGTGCAATTCATGTTCAAATATTATTTTTACTGCTTTCATCTGAAACTCAACACAATTCAAAATCTCAACAGAAAACTACGAAATGAATTGTAAACAACAATGGAATTTTGCTCGGATAAGAAATCTCCTCCAAATTTTTTCTTCAATTTTCTCAATCGTTTTTCTCTGTACAATTTTCTTCTCAATCTCGTTAACTTACAAGTGACTACTCTCTTCTTACAATTATACTAACGAAAACGTAGATGCAAAATAATTAACGCCTCTAATAGGGTCCGTCAGATTGGAGCCAAATCACACCAGCCATATTTGTCCACGTATCCATTTTTCACTAACAAAGGTGTCTCCGACTTTTATGTGAAGTGCGTCTTTTCTTGGTTGGCCTGTGACATAAGAGGCAGAGTGCCCGGTTTCCTCAGAAACAATTGATCGAGTTGCTGTATTTGCTGGACTAATTTGGTGCAGATTCATTCGAGACTGTTGCTACCGGATCATGGAATGATATTTCAACACCCCCTCCCCCGTCAAGATGAGCATTCCACAAGCTCATCTTGCACAAAATGGAGTAAAAACCAACCGGAAGAAGTGACATAGTGAAGATATCCACCAGTTGATTACTGGTGTAAACATGTTGCGGTGCGATTAGCCCCGATTTAAATTGATCTCGAACCACATGGAAATCAATCTCGATATGCTTTGTGTGCTCGTGAAACACTGGATTCATGGTGATGTCCAAGGCTGCACGATTATCACACCAAAAAGGTACATGCGGTGTGGGAGAAATCCTGAAATCTACCAACATATAGACTATCTATTGTAGTTCCCTTACTGCCATAGCCATGGCACGGTACTCGACCTACGCAGAGGAGCAGGCTATGGTTGCTTGTTTCTTTGTTTTCCAAGAGATAAGGCTCGAATCAAGGAAGATACAATACCCTGTCAAAGAATGTCTAGAAGTCTTACAACTGCCCCAATAAGCATCGCTATAGGCTACCAAATTAGATTAGAACTCACTAGAATAGAACAAACCCAGTTTGGGATTACGACTTACCAGAGATGTATCTAAGGATGTGCAAAGTTGTATTCCAGTGATAATCATGCGATTGATGGACGAACTGACTCAGTTGCTGCACTGTATAGGTAAGTTCAGGCCTTGTGTATTTGAGGTACAGCAGCCACCCAACCAAACGCCTGTATTTTTCACGATTGTGGTATAGAGGTGATGTATCTTGATCTGCAGCCTGAAATCTTAGATCACTTGGCATTGGAGTTGTATCTGGATTGCAGTTCAAGTGGCCGGACTCACTTAATAGATCTCTGATGTATTTTTGTTGACTAATGTAAATACCTATTGTTGATATGGCTATTTCCATACCAAGAAAGTATATGGCCTCTCCCAGATCTTTGAATGTAAAAGCAACATCAAGATAGTCTTTTACTTTGCAAATTTCTGCTACTGAGTTGCTTGTGACCAAGACATCATCAACATATATGATGAGAAACAACTGATGATCAGAACCAGATAAAAAGAATAAGCAAGGGTCATGATATGATTGTTGAAAACCGTATGCCTCGAGCTTGGTTATGAACTCAATGTTCCCTAGTCTGGATGTTTGTTTGAATCCATAAAGTGACTTCAGAAGGTGGCATACTTGACCCTTTTTGGCCTTGGCATAGCCCATGGGAGGATGCATGTAAACTTCCTCCTCAAGTGTCCCATGTAAGAAAGCGTTATTGACGTCCAACTAATGAATACTCCATCTCTTGGAGTCTGCAACTGCAAACAAAATTCGAACAATGGCAACTTTGTCCACTGGGTTAAAAATTTCATAGAAATCATCCCCTTCAACTTGGGTGTATCCCTTTGTCACGAGGCGTGCTTTGTATCTGTCCACGGATTCATCTGGCTTACATTTTACACGGTAAACCCAATTGGATCCAATAACCTTTTTGCCTACTGTAGTGTGGTTAATTCCCAGGTTTGGTTATCCTTCAGAGCATGTATCTCCTGATTCATGACTGAGACACACTTTGTTGTCAGTCTTAGCCTGGTTGTAATGTTTGGGTTAAGCAAGGCTGGAAATATTTGTTGTGGATGCACAATAATTGTCAGTGAACAAGTACAAGGCATCTGAGGGTGATGCAGCAGATAAAATAGGCTGATCCGACTGTGCAGTGAATATATGAAAATCCTCCATCCATGAAGGAATAGTGATATTTCTTGTGTTTCTCCTAGGTTGAGGAATATCAACGTGGGCAACAGGAGACATTTCAGGTGATAGTATAGTTGGCTCAGGTATAGGATCATGCAGCTGTGCAGAAGATTCATCAATACATTCAGGACCAGGTTCAGATGAAAAACCTGGCAGTAAATATATAGGCAATTATGGCGTTGGTTCAACAATAGGTGAAGATAGATTATCTCTGCCTGTGGAAGGTAGTTGGGGCATTGGAACACAATCATCAGTTTCAGTGCATGAAGGGAACTTATCCTCAAAGAACTGCACATCCCTGGTGGTGATGATCTTCATGGAATCTAGCAGATACACTTTGTAACCTTTCTTTCCCGGAGGATAGCCTACAAAAATCCCTTTCAGGGCAAGCTTAGCTCTTCCAGGGCGAAGATCTACAACAAAACAAAAACAATTGAATGACCTTAATCTGTATAGTTGAGGAGCACATTTGTTCAAAATCATAAAAGGGGATTGCCATTGCAGAACTCTGCTTGGCCATATGTTTATCAGATGTGTGACTGTGAGCACAACTTCTCCCCAGAATTTCTTTGGCAACTTTGCTTGAAATAGCAGAGCTCTGGTAACTTGCAAAAGGATTTGATGTTTTCTCTCTACCAGACCATTTTTGCTAAGGCATGTAAGGTCAACTTCTTTGATGCAAACTACCATGATCCTGAAACAGCTTCTGACAATAAGTGTTTAGGAACTCACTGCCATTATTTTTCCTTACTTTCTTTACATATTGTGCATATTGAGTTTTGACTAGCAACACAAAAGATTCAATTAGCTGAGGCACCTGATCTTTGTACTTGAACAAATATGTCCGTTTACATATGCTGCAATCATCAATAATAGTCAGAAAGTATTGACACATAGTGGGTGAGTGAATTTTGTATGGTCTCGAAACGTCCATGTGTATCAAATCAAAATAACTTTCTGATCTGTGCCGACTATCAATGAATGGCAGTCGACTTTGTTTTGATACAGACAGATTTCATAGAAATCAGCACCATCTGCAACTCCAATAATATCATCAACAATAGTCGGATTCTGTTTTATTACATCAAATGATGGATGCCCTAGTCGAATGTCTAATAGACTAGGCATTACAGGTGCATAGGCTGCAGCAAGCTTATTATGAGCTAATAGTTTTGTACATAACAAACTTCTTGAAAACAACAAGTAAGAAAAACATGCATCTTGTCCTCTCGGAATTGTAGTTTCAGCAAAAGGGCATCATTTAGTATGTAAAGTTCTTTCTCCACTTGTCCAACAACAACAATTCTCTTGGTCTTAAAGTACTACAGTAAGCACTGATCAGGCAAGAAGTATAGTCCCAATGCTGCATTTAGAGATAGTTTCCTTACTGACAATATGTTAAATTTAAAACTGGGCAGATACAAGCATGATTTCAAAGTCACTTCATTAGACAAATGCACATCACCACTACACTTGATAGGTTTCACACTACCATCCGGTAGCCATACTAGTGTGAGAGCATGAAACAAACACGCATTTGACAGCATAGCTTCATCACAACACCTATGATTTGTGGCCCCTGTATCAATTATCCAATCCTACCTACTGATTTTTGTATGCATGAGACATGATTTTGCACCTGAGAAGTCATCATAATGTGCCATGTTAACCGGCATCTTCTCACCCTGTCCTTCAATTTCTTTTCCTTTTGAGAGTCTTTGCATCTCTCTCTGCAGACTTCCCACCACCCCATAAAGGTTGCCCAAATTTTCTTCCTTCAAGTTCTGAGGCCTATTTCCCTGCATTCCTCCACATAACTCAACTTGATCGGCTGCATGAATAACCTTCACTCCTTTATTCTTATCAAACCACCCTTTAGGATATCCTTTCAGCTTAAAACACTCATCAATGGTGTGGCCTGTGTGCGTATAGTTGGTGCATTTCAAGTGACTCTTGTCTCCTCTTCTATCACTTCATCCTTCTGGATAGCCTTTGAGCTTGAAACATTCATCGATGGTGTGGCCTGTCTTTGTATAGTGACTACACTTTAGATGAGTTCTTCCTTTTTCAGGCTCCTTCTATTATTTCCTTTCACCATCATGGCTGCATTCAACCCATCTTGAGTCGCAGTAATATTAATGCTTACTTGCCTCTATTTTTCAGCTGTGACATCCAGATTTTAGACTTCATCAATGTGTGGCAGAGGATTAGTTCTGATTATATGCCCCATTTCAGCCTCAAATGTGTTATTCAACCCCATCAAGAATTCCATGACATTATCCTCATTACCCCTTCGAATTAACAATGCTCCTACTTCGCCATCAATGTCTGGTATGGGCCTTAACTCTTCATATTGGTCCCATATCATCTTTAAGTTCCCATAAAAATCACTGGCATTTATGTTACCCTACCTCAATACAACAATATTATGCTTCAATTGGAATAAATATGGTAAGCTTGTGGTTCCAAACCTTTTTTCAAGGCTATCCAAAGCATCCAGGCATCCTTTATGAACATACACATTTTCATCAGATCTGGATGTAAGGATCCGCATATCCACGAGCACACTAGACTATTTTCCCTTTTCCATTTCAAGAAAAAAATTGAATCCTCACTCGATTTCTCTAGTGAACCCGTCAACAAATTCAGTCTTAAGTTTAACTTCAAGTGATGACAGTAAAACACTCTTCCACAGCAGGAAATTTGAATTAGTCAATAAAATTGAGACTAATTGCATACCTGGATTATCCGATCCATGTACTCGCAATTGCTCTTTCTTGAGGTCATCCAGTCATTGCTTGCGCTTCATCGCTAACAACTCCATCACTTCATGGCTTCCTGCAACTTGATGTGGAGACTGATTCCACTTTATTGGTGGACTCCTTATATACAAGCAAGCACCCTCCATGGATGATCAGGCCACAAATCAGAAAAATAAAACAGGGATTGCAATCTTTTCACAGCATCAATATCAAGCATATATACAGGGAAGCTAATTCAGTAGCAGACTCATTGGCAAAGTGGGGGCAAGCAATCATGACTCTATCTTCTCATCTTTAGACTTTTGTTGCAAGAGGGACTTTTGTCTTCTGCAAGCAGTTTTTAGTTGACAAAGAGCATATTTCCGGTCATTGATTTCTTCATCTGTAAGAGCATGGATTTCACCCTCTAAGTCATACCATCTCAATTTATTTTTCCATTCATCTATTTGACCATCAATCTTTCCAAAAACTTCTCTATTCCAAACCTTCAATTTTTTGCCTCAACGCCTTAATGGAGTTGTGAAGTATTTGTGCTTTGGATCCGTGGAAAGACATATTCGTCCAAGTTTGTTGGACAAAAGAGGAAAAATCCGGATGAGAGTCCCAATAGTCCAACGTCGTGAAAGCTTTGAGACCCCAACTACCCACAAAGAGATGTAATAATATCGGTCGGTGGTCTACAATTGTCCTGTCTAATACTGTTACCATGAGGTTTGGCCACAGCGTATCCCAGGAAGAATTGAAGAGGAAACGATCCAAGCGACTCGCACTCGTACCTCGCCATTCAAACACGTGTACGAGAAGTGCTGAAGCGGTGGATCTATTAGCTCATTATGCAAGATAAAATCATTAAAGTTTCTCATATCAACAGTTGGAGGACCACAAAAATTCATACGTTCATCGACCATACGGACGGTGTTGAAATCACCCATGATACATGTAGCTTTGTCACCAGCATCACATAATATATTTGATATATGTTCCCAGCATACTTGTTTCTCCTCGGCACCTCCGCACAGAATATAAACATTGAGAATCTTAATATTGGTTTGGCTAGGTAGCCAAATCCCATCAATAATTAATATATTAGGAAGAGCCGTAATGGTCATTGCTACAAAAGATGTTTCCGACCAAACGGATATCAAGCCTCCGGACTCCCCATGAGATGGGGTGTATGCCCACGCATAATCAGAGTGATTCCACATTTTGCCGATCAAAAAACGATCCACCAATTCCTTTTCTGATTCATGCATACACAAAAAATTCACATAATTCAAGTGTGTTAATTTTCTTATCTCTTCCGTGCGTCCCTGCACTCCCATACCACGCACGTTGATAGATAGTAACTTAAGAGTCGGAGGATGTCCCTGGACGATCCAAGTTGAATGTATCAAGTAGTACATCTCTCTTTTCCATGTTTATCAATCTAGCAACCATAAGCTCGTCCGAATGGGGGCTACAAACACCCAAATTTTTTTCGAGGCTCCAAATAAAGGCAGCCTCAGCATCAACTTTCGGCTGTATAGGATTGCATCCGAGTGAATGTATAGTATCATCAGGCCGACCAACATTTGTAGTATCTGCCGCTTTGCCCAATTCTGCGTGCAATTCAATAGGGCCGCGCAGATTCGGTGTTTTGAGGAGTAGCTCCTTTTCAACCTGAGAGCACGTGTATGGGTGAGCATGTACCTCTCTACGCTTTGAGTTGGTCTTCCTATTTTTCTTCATCAATTTTTGTTTCTTTTGTAGCAGAGTTTGTAAAGTAGAAAGATCCAAAGGAGCTTGCACAGTCACAGGTGTGGAACGTACTTCAAATTTTTTCTCCAGTAACTTGTCATCTTTTTGTTAGCCTAAACTAAGTATGGAAGGAATCAAAGTCCAACCATTGTAAAAGGAACTTATTAGATTTGATTCCCTCCATAGGTGTGGTGAAAAAGTGTCTATAAGACACAAGTTTTGTATAACAAAAATACAATGAAAACCATTCTGAATCATATACTACTTTCCGCATTCTAATATGGTATCAGAGCAAGCCATCGGACCTTGGAAGCCGATTGTCTAGTTCGTCATTGACCGATGATGGGGGAATCCGGCGATAGTATCCATCTCAACCCCAAAATTCCAATTCCAATCTCCAAAAAAAAGTGTCCGAACAACTTGGACAAATCCTCAACTAAATCATCCAATTGTTTCAATCTGCGACCAACATCATCACCTCGCAACTTACTAATCAAATCCAGGTCAGACACGTTGGAAAAACAAAAACCCACATCATCATTACGGGATGATGAAAAACCTAGCAAAGCCGAGGAAACAGAGAAGAGAATGAAAGTGCCAAATGACCCCGATCTTGAAAATCCCGACAAATGGCCGAGTTTGCCGATACGGTATGCTGATAATCACGAAGAAAATGAAATCCGGAGAGGGTTTGGAGAAGGCACTACTGATAGGAGAGAAAGAATTTCTGCAAAAAAGAAAAATATGCAACAAACTCTGCAATATCTATATAAATGCCCCAGCAGCCAAGAAAACTACAAAAATACCATCGTCCAGAAGAACTACAGAAATGCCACCCTCAGCCTCAAAATTTACAGAAATGCCACCAGCATACAGAAAAATTGCAAAAATGCCACCAACAGTCAAAAAATTTACAAGGTTATTCTCAAGAACAAATGTTGGTCAATCCTAAGTATTTTATGCATGGATGCTTTGGTGAGGATGACAATGTTGCCTGTTTAGTACGTGATTCCCAGACTCCTCCAACTACGCCATGGTTATTTGATTGTGGAGCCACTGATATGATGACAAATGACCCTGCTGATATTCGGATTCCCTCCAACCCGATGAGGACTTATATCGAAACAGCGAATGGAGGGGTGGCAAAAGTCAAGGGTGCTGGATCCATTGAGCTATCTCCTCAGC